>SNQJ01S0077385.1:37641-49352 GCA_010110895.2 Picea sitchensis | reverse complement strand
GTGGGTTGATCATGGGATTCAACGAGAGGCTGGGAGGGCTCAGTAGGAAAAACAGGGGGTAACAAGGTCTGAGAAGACTGTGAATTATCCTCAACCTCCTCAGGACTACAAGGGCATTCGACTCGAAGAGGAGGTGTGATACATATCTCATCTTTAAGGATAGGCAGAGGCGAAGGCACAAGATCAATATCTACAACACAAGAAGAGGGTATGATTTCTTCTTCCAAGGATGAGTGGATAAGAGGAGGCTCAGGGACATCAGAATGTACAAAGCAGAGGAAAAAATTCTCTATAAATGAAGGGAAAGAGAAGAATGAACTGATAAAGAAATACAAAACTTCATGCAGTAAGCTCATAAACTAATACCTAGTCTTTCCCTTCGACATGGACTTCCTTCTATCAACAGAATCCCCTCCGGTGGAGTCTTTAAATGTGGATTCGCCAGGTGAATGCTATTTATAACGAGTGTGTCCAGTCTTCATTCACCATCAAAGACCAGAACTGAGATTTGTGTCTCCTAAGTGCTACCAGGTGTAGCCTGAGGCACTACAACAAAGGAATTACCAAGTGTAATGACCTCAGAGGAGTCGCCAGGTGCAAGTGCAATCTTCAAGGGTTCTGATATCTGATGTACCCTCAGAATCATAAGCTCGTTGTCGTTCTACCCAGGGAAAATATTCAACTTCGTCCCCGGCAACGGCGCCAGAAATGTTGGCGACGGAAGTCACTCCTGGATTGCAGCAGGAGCAGAGCCCGACGCCCATCAGTTAATGTCACGGTTTGTTTATAGATGGGGTGACCGAATGGAAGCCAACTCAAAACAATATCATTCCAACTCCGAAACTAGACTGGGTATGCAAGGGCAAGTGAGGTCTCAGTCAAACTTCAGATAGTGAGTCGCAGTAAGGGTGAGTAGGAGGAAGAATTGTATCAAAAAAATGCAGGGGTCTGTTGTAAACATCTGGTTGCTAACAGACTGTAAAAGACGACGTCTGAACGCAAGGTCTTCTCACATTCAAACGCAAAAACAAGAGAATACAAAAATGCAACAATAAATCCTTTATCATAACATCATTGCAATAATTCGCACGAATCGGTTGTTTACGAACTCTCTCAGCGAGATGAAAACCAGATGGAGTGAGAAAACTGTATTTCATTAACCAATAAATCTTACATGCCAATACATAACCAGAGAACTAGAGTCTGTGCTAAAACTTTACAATTCGGAGATGCGCTCTACCGCCGATGATTTACAAAAATGCAGAGACTGAGTTTATAAACTCAGAGAAAAAAAAATCGACTAACAGAGGCGTGCTCGTCGCCCAAGGTTCTGTGTCCCTTCAGTCAAATTTTGGATGGATTTTCTTTGTCAGACACGACTTTGACTGCACGCGGCTCCTGCAAGGGGAGTAGCTGAGCCATTAAAGGTTGAACTAGCGTGTGCAGACCTCCTCCGGCTGAGAACTCGACCTGACCTCTTTGGAAAAGAGGGTACACAGGACCCTTTCGAGCAGACTTCTCGCCAGACCCTCCATACCTCATACTTAATGAACGATGGGAGGTTTCAACCGCCCCTTCTGGCTGTCATTTACGCCAGGCATAGACCAGGATTGAGGTCGAGTCCGATGGCACCTGGAAGTCACGGATAAGAGAGGAGTAGGTATTCCTTCCCAAAAATCGCAATGGGCAAAATGTCGGGAGACCCTAACGATCGCCACGCGTCCCCCCACTAATCTGACGGTTTAGGATTGATTTAGCAATATGGCGGGCCCGGGTGGCCAAATGATAAACATAAGCGCCCTCCTCCAAGCTCGTTCCTTTACGACCAGGTGCTATAACCGTGGGTCCGACTTAGAAGAGCGCTTATCGACATTTCGGGGTTCGGGGTTTCGGGATGTGAAATGACGAGGGGATTTTCCCCTCGAACTCCCGAAAGTCGATATGCCAATATGACTGGATTCTGCGCCACTGGCCCGGACGAGCCAGATTTAGTCCCGAAATCCCAATGACCGCTGGTCTGCTTTGTGGATTAATCTTGGCTACCGACAGCGAAACTTTGCCCGCTCGCTTGACTCGTAACCAGAAAAGAGGTCCTTCCACTGCTGCGCTGGGCGATTCCCGTGTATCCTGCAGACCTGAATACTCTTATGCCTGGGAGAAGAAATATCGCTAACAGAAGGCATCATCATCACTCCCCAAAACATTCCAATAAGGAGGTACACAATAGTTCAAGCCCATCTCCTACGAGAAAGCATAGGAGATCTGGAGTGGATGAACTGAAGGGTGAAATGAACAAAATTAAACCTCCTACTTTTGATAGAGAACACAAGAAATATGAAGATGCCGAGACTTGGTTGTTGGGCATGAGGAAATATTTCCAACTACAGAACTATTTTTCTCATGCATAGGGAAAAATTTCCATTTACCAACTTAAAGGAACGACATCCATATGGTGAGAGTAGCTTGTGCAAGTACAACACGTCAGAGAGAAGAATGCTACTTGGAGGGAGTTCAAGAATCATTTTGAAAGGAAGTACTTGACTAAAAGATACTATGATAGAAAGATGAAATAGTTCTTTGAACTCAAGCTCGGTAGCATGACCATTGATGAATACAAACGAAGATTTTTGGAATTGCTGAAGTATGTCTCGTTCATCAAAGGTGAGATTGTCAAGATCCAAAGGTATCTGAATGTACTGCCATCTTCCATTAGTGAAAATATCCAGTATGATGATCCTAAAACAATGGAAGAATCTATAAGGAGATCAAAATGCTTATATGATCAGCAAAAAGAAAAGCCTACTTTCCAAAAAGCTTGGAAAGACAAGAAGAAATTTAAGAGGGAGTAGAGGAAAAAGGGAATCAAACCACCCTTTTTTCAGGAATAGCCCTCAAGAACAACCAGGTTTTAGAGAGCCCAGGAAGGTTGAAGTGGGTGTACAAATGCCAAGACATCCACCTATGGAATGTTGGGGTTGTAAAGGAAATCATAGGTCAAATATTGCCCCCAMAGAAATGACAAAGTGAGAACTGTCCACAATGTTCAACAGGTAGAAACAGTGGAYGAAATGGGAAGAAGTGTACCAAGGATCTACRCAGCCCTGGACAACAAACAAGCAGAATATCAGTCACACATGATTGAAGTGGAAGGTATGATCAACAACCATGCCTTTACTATTTTAATTGATTCAGGGGCTAGTCATAGTTATGCAGATCCTAGAGTGGTGGAAAGTTTGCAATTGTCGAGAAACAAACATGGAAAATCTTGGTTAGTGCAGCTGGCTACAGGAACCAAGAGAAAGGTTACGAAATTGGTTAAGTCATGTCCAGTGGACATGAACGGACTGAGCATGAGAGATGAATTGAACATTTTACCTTTAGGTTCCTATGACTGTCTAATTGGGATGGATTGGTTGGACCAGCACCACACCATCTTAAACTGTCGTAACAAGGCATTCACTTATCTGGATGAGGAAGGGAATCGAAGAACAGTCCAAGGAATTCTCAGGGTCATTACTGTTAGAGAAATCTCAGCAATACAGCTGAAGAAGTGCTACAGGAAAGGTTGTCAATTATTTGTAGCCCACATGGAGGAAGCACCTAAGGATAAGGTGGAAAGTATTGAAGACCATGCAGTATTAAAAGATTTTGAATATGTATTCCAGGAGGTACCAGGACTAACCTTGAAGAGAGACATTGAATTCTCTATTAACCTGATGCATGGAGCAGCTCCAGCGTCAAAAAATCCTTACAGAATGAGTACACTAGAGTTGAAAGAACTGCAATTGCAGCTTGAAGAGATTCTGAAGAAGGGGTATATACGCCCAAGTGTGTCACCTTGGGGAGCCCCGGTCCTATTCATGAAGAAGAAGGATGGGACATCAAGATTTTGTATCAATTTTAGAAAATTGAACAAAGTGACTATTAAGAACAAGTATCCTCTGTCGAGGATCAATTATCTCTTTGACCAATTGAAGGATGCTAAGATATTTTCGAAAATAGATCTTAGATCAGGATATCACCAGGTAAGAATAAAGGGTGAAGACATCAACAATACCGCCTTCAGAACAAGGTATGGTCATTATGAATTCACAGTGGTTCCATTTGGGTTGTCAAATGCGTATGCTGTCTTTATGTGCCTAATGAATGGTGTATTCAGGGACTATCTGGACAAGTTTGTCCTAGTTTTTTTGGATGACATCCTGGTGTATTCCAAGTCGAAGGAAGAGCATGAACAACATCTGATGATGGTGTTGCGGGTGCTAAGAGAGCACCAACTTTATTCCAAATTGAGAAAGTGTTCATTTTATCAAAAACAGATCCACTACTTGGGGGATATCATTTCAGAGGATGGGATAGTCATGGATCCTTAGAAGATTGAAGCCATCAGAGAATTTTCAGTGCCAAAGAATGTGTCGGAATTCAGATCCTTTATGGTTCTAGCTGGCTATTACAGAAGGTTCATTGCGGGTTCCTCAAGGATAGCTCACCCCATCACTTCCTTACAAAGGAAGGAGAAGAAGTTTTAGTGGGAAGGAGAATGTGAGAGAAGCTTCCAGCGATTGAAGCAGTTGTTAACTAGTGCTCGAATCCTGAGGATTGCAGATCCAAATGAAGATTTCATAGTGTGCACAAATGCATGCAAAGAAGGACTGGGAGGAGTCATCAGCCAGAATGGATTTGTAATATGTTATGAGTCCAGGAAATTGAAAGAGCATGAAAATAACTATGCAACTCATGATTTGGAGTTGGCAACCATTGTTCACACTCTAAAAAAATGGAGGCATTACCTCATGTAAAGGAGGTTTGAACTGAGGACAGACCATAACAGTCTGAAATATTTGTTTGATCAACCAACCTTGAATGCTAGGCAGAGTAGGTGGTTAGAATTCCTTTGTGAGTACGACTTTGATATCAAGCATATCAAAGGAAAGAAGAACAAGTGGTTGATAAACTCAATAGGAGAGTGCATGAATTACATGCTACAACCATTAGCATGTACCAAACTGACATTAAAGGCAGAATTTTGAAAGATACAAATGCAGATTTGCAGTAATGGAGTTGGTGGAAAAGCTACAACAAGGTGAGATTCCACATAAAGTGGAAGATTATAAGTTGGAAACTGATGGAACACTCATGTACAAAAATAGATTTTGTGTACCTGAATCCCAAGAATTGAAACTTATGATTTTGAAATAAATGCATAATGTGCCTTATGCTGGGCACCCTGGATATCAAAAAATTGTGGCAGCAGTCAAGATCCATTACTTTTGGCCAGGTATGAAGAAAGAGATTACAGAATACATCACTAGATGTATGGAGTGTCAGAAGGTTAAAGCTTAGCACAGGCACCCAACAGGGTTGCTACAGCCTTTACCCATCCCTGAGTGGAAGTGGGAGGTAGTGACAATGGATTTCATCACAAGATTTCCCAGAACAGGAAAGCAACATGATTCAATCATGGCGGTAGTGGACAAGCTTAAGAAAGCTACCCATTTTATCCCATTAAAGACCACTCACAAAGAATCTAACATTGTTGATATCTTTATGAGAGAAATAGCACGATTTCACGATGTTCCCAAGACAATTGTGTCTGACAGAGACTCGAAATTCACCTCAAAATTCTGGAAAGGGTTATTCAAAGGGTTCGAAACAAATATAAACTTCAACACTGCTTATCATCCTGAGTCTGATGGGCAGACAGAGAGGGTGAACCAAGTGATAGAAGACATGTTAAGGATGTATGTGATGGACAAACCATATAAATGGGAAGGCTACTTACACTTGGTAGAATTCACCTACAACAATGGGTATCAAGCATCACTGAAGATGAGCCCGTTTGGAACACTTTACGACAGAAAGTGCAACACTCCTGTAAGCTAGGATAACCCAGCTGATAGATAAATAGTTGGACTAGAGTTGATCAAAGAAATGGAAGAGCAAATGTTGAAGATTAAGCAGAATTTGAAAGCTACCCAAGACAGGTAGAAACGTTATGCTGATAAAAATCGAACCCACGGAGAGTTTAAAGTGGGAGAGCATGTTTTCCTGAAATTGAAAGCTAACAGAAGCTCCCTGAAGCTGAGAAACTGTTCCAAGTTGGCAACCAGATTTTGTGGACCATTTGAAATCCTAGAAAGGATTGGACCAGTTGCATATATGCTTGCATTGCTTGCATCCATGATTGTACATAATGTGTTTCATATTTCATTGCTTAAGAAATATATACCTGATGTTAATCATGTAATCAATTGGAATGTGATTCAGGTGAAGCAAGAAGGCATCTTGTTGGTGCATCTGGTGTGTATATTGAAACGGAAAATAAATCAGCTCTGGAATCGAGCCATAGGGCTTGTAAAAGTTCAGTGGACCTGGTACAATCCTAAGGACGCAACATGGGAGCATGAAGATGCTATGCGGGCAAAGTACCCACATCTTTTTGAAGATTTTGGAAATCTTGTTGTTGTTTTGTAAATAAGTTGCACTCAGGACAATGCAAAAATAAGGGGAGGGGATTGTAATACCCCAAGGCCAAGCCCCTTCTAAATTGTAATTTTTCTTATAAGTTGGTGAGCCAAATGGTTATAAGCTGAAAGACTTATGTGTTTATGAGGCTGGTGAGATAGATGCCAAGGCCAATGAGCCTGATTTGTGTATATGTAATTATGCAAAACATTAATAAAAACATAAACACTACTGCATGTAAACCAACCATGAAGAAGATTTACAGGGGGCTAAGCTCCACTAGGTAGGGTAAGGAAGGGAGGAATAATATTTTAATATTATTTCTTGAATACTAAGGTGAACATGATATGCTTTTGTTATCCTAAGTTCCTAGAAAGTGGGACGTAGGCTAAATGGAGCGCATGCAGCTCCAGGAAGACAAGTGTCGACCTGGGTGCATGCAGTTAAAGTTGAAGCGTTAGCTCGTGTTGGGGGGTCATCCTTCCATTCTCCCATCCTGCACGTGAACTCGAGACCTCCATCGTCTGACCTCTGCATACCCTCATGCATCTATGAAACCAAAAACCATGAAGTCGTCCTGTGTTGCTTCCTGTGAAGCCGACGCAATTGTAGTCACATGAGCTGTGTTGTGAATTAGTGTTAGGTTGTTTCCTTTTTGGGTATCCATACCCATTTTACCTGGTTGGTGTTGATGTTGCTGTCACCCATACCTGGTTTTTGTCGAGTCGAAGACTGGTTGAAGAGGTAGGTTGTTAGGCCTGTGAGCAACTCTCCTAGGTGAGAGAGTTTGTTGTGAAGTGAGTTCTCCTAGAAGGGAGTCCCGTAGTAGCTACAGTACTATGAGACTTCTTATCCAGGCTGTTGTTGAAGCCCAAGGTAAGGAAACTTTACTCATTGATCGACTTGTATTAGTGAAGGTGTATCCTCTTGGGGTGGAGCAGGCGTCTGGGGAATGAGGGTCTGTGGGTTGTCGGCGTAAGTGTCTCATGGGATAAAAGATTCTTCCTGTTGCTTTGTGCAACTTCCTTGTTGTCCTTGTCAAGCTTAGAATTCCCTTGCCCAGTGGATTTTAGTCCCAGCTCGGGGGTGACCTACTACTGAGAGTGATGAGCAACACGGTCTAAGGCTGGGAGGTTCGTGGAAGATCTGCACGCAGTTGGTGGATTTACTCCAGCTAAAAGATAAGTTTCATTATTGTGCTTAATTATGTATTTTATGCATGTTTTGTGATGCTTGAATGTTATCATGTATTATGTTGCATGTGGATTTACTGTTAATCTTGTTTGAATCTGAACTCGTAGCAGTAATTTTGTGTTATCATGATTAAGTGTTTTAAATTCATTAAAATTCATATATATCATATAAGTGTATATTTTGCATGGTAGCACTACCCGGTCTTTAGAGGGTCGGGGATGTTACAAGTCTAGTTAGTCGAAAATTGGAAGTCGTTGTAAGGGTACTCTCTGAAATTCCATACCCTGGCTCGAGGGTCGTTCTGTTTTAAATTCAAGTCTCGGGATGACCTGACGGAATTTTTTAGCAAGGTCTAGAGATGGAGTCCCCCTAGACTCATTTTGAAAGAATGGACAATCTCCTTCGATCCTACGTGGGTTTCCCTCTCCCCAACAAAAGATTGGGCGATTCTTTTGAATCTCCCATTGGTCTTTTAGCAAGAAGCGATTTTGGTTTCGATTGGACACAAAATTGGGAAATTTTGAAGTTGCGAACTAGGTTGGGAATAAAAAATGGATAGAAGGTGGGCATGGGTACAAATAGAAGTGGAGATAAAAGAAGGGTTGGTGGATGAGATATAATTGGTGTGGGGAGGATAATCGTGGATGAAAAAAATAGACTATTGGTGAATCCCTTTTTTATGCCTTGGATGTCATGAGGTGGGCCATCTACAGGTTCATTGCAAGCGAGCTATATCACATTTCCCTTCATTTCAAAAAAATTGGAAGTGGAAGCTACCGACGACGGAGGAAGCACACAAAAATGTGGTGGGCATGCTTTGTGAATCCCGAAGCGGCTCAAACTCATCTCGACATGAGGTTCTAGGTGTCTTTCACCTAGATCCTCATGAAGTGAATGTTGGTAATAATATTACCTTCGTGTGTCTATTCATGATCATGAAGTCAAAGAGGACCCACCTAAAGGTTTATATACTGCCCATTTTGTCCCTTTACCAAAGTTTCCACTACAAGCATCATAAAGGTCTGGGAATGAGGGGGGTCACTGCTCACTCTGTGGGGGTAGATAGTTTCGAGCGAAGGTTAGTTTCTCCTTCATCCCCACTCTAGGGGGATTCATTCACAGCTAAAAAAGAACCATCGTTTTCTTATGAAGGGACGGGTAAAAATCCAAGTCCCAGTTCTTCCCTAAAATCTAACTATCTGTTAAGATATAAGGTTAAAAAAGGTTTAGAATTGGAGCAGGGAGGGTTTTGGCCATGGATAAAGCTCTAGTTGGACACACGGGTAGGAAATCATTGATTTCTATAGGACAAAATTAGGTGAAGGAAGAAATTAGGAGCAGGAAGCAAACCACTATTGTTCAGGCCCTTAGAGCAGGGAAGGCCCGAGATAGGAATTTAAAATGATTGTTCTCTCCTATAATGCACGAGGGATAGGAGGAGCCCAAAACGTCTTCACTTTAAAAAGGTTGGTTCGGGTTTAAAGGTTGGCTTTCATTGTGATTTAGGAAACTATGTGTAGTGGAGATAAAGCGGAGGAATCCTTTCGAAGCTGGTTAAAATATTGGAATTTTTGTTCTATTGATTCTATGGGTCACTCTAGAGGTTTTATTTCCACTTGGAGCCATTGGTATCGAGCCCTTTCTACCTCTCAATTTCTCTTCAGAATCTTGGTAGATATAGAAGAAAATATTTTGAATTTTTCGTTCAAAATGATCAATATTTATGGACTGTACATTGAGTGGATTCTGTTTTTGAATGGGTTGAGTGACACTGGTATTTTGGAATAAAAAAATATAATCCTAGGAGGAGACCTAAATTTCACTCTCACTTTAAGGGAGGTCTGGGGAGCCTCCCCCATTTATACACTCAGGGAAATTTCTTTTCACTTTTCATAGAAAAGAACCAATTGATTGATATGGAGCCCTCCAAATTGTCTCAAACTTGGAGAAATTGCAGAAAAGGGATGGAGGCAGTAGCTAAAAGTTTGGATAGGTTTCTCATTTCAGAGGAGTTGATTGATAAATTGTGGTGTTTCAAATCTAGAGTGGAATTCAGAGGGAGATTTGATTATATGCCTATTGTGATAGAGATTGTAAAAAGGGCGCCTCAGTCACCTACTCCGTTGAAGTTTAACCACTCATGGCTTAAAGGAAGAGGATTGCAAAAATTCTAGTTGTGTCAACATGGTCTTCATTGACAGAAGAGGATGGGAGGTCTTACATGCATAAATTTTCTACCAACTTGGATAAAATCAAAAGAGTCTCCTTAGCCTAGGAAAAATATTTTGACCAAAAAGTCCATGCCCAACACTAGGAGGTGGAATAAAAAATAGGATCGTTTTTTATTGATAGGTAGTTTGGTTCTTTGTCATGACTTGAAGAAGAAGCAACCTTAGGTGATTTAATGAAAAATAAGCAAGATTTATTATCATTGGAAGAAATAAAATGATGGTTGAAGAGCAGAGCCACATGGTTAAAGGAGGGAAGTAACAACACAACATTTTCACAAATTTGCAAGCTACAAAAGTTAGTCAACACAATTTGGGACATACAGGATCAAGATGGTGTTGGACACACCTACCACACTTATAGGGGGGGGTGAATGAGTGTGGAGATCTTTTTCCCAAAACTTCCCTCTTACACAAAAACTCCTTAGTTAACATTCAACATTTTCTCATTACTCATTGTTGTCATTTATAATCAGTTAGATGTGAATACATATTAGCAACATATCATCAACAAATAATCTCCACAAGGAACACAACGAACACAAGATGTATGTACAATTTTTCTTTTTATTATGGACTTCAATCCGGGGGTTTTTCAGCAACAACTAAATAGAGTACAATTCTATAAGAGCACCAGCACTATATGCAAGACTCAGTTTACATTCTCAGCACTAACTGAGATGAGGCAAAAATCCTCAACAGATATCAATCTGTCAACATAAACAAGTGCATCAACCATGCACCAACCTGTGCCAAACAACCTGTAATCAACCTATACCATAAACAAGTGCATCCAACCATGTACCAAGTATATACCAAAAATGTGTCAACTAATAATCAACAATGACTCATCAATATGTACCAACATCATCAACTATACACCTCATGTATGTGCCAACTCATCAATGCTTGTCTCAACCATGACTAGTTTTGGATTAGTCAACAACCCCAACTTGAAATAATCATAAATTTGTACCTATAATAAATAAAGATCTAAAACTGATACACAATGTTCTTCAGTGTGTTTTATAAAATTCCTCCAAGTGTCACTACTTGTAACCTCTCATAAAAGGAGTTACAGAAAAAATGGCATACCTTGATTAATTCTAGCTTATTCTAGAGAGCGACCTTATAGAGCGTTCCCCGCACAGAATATTTGTTGAATAGATATGAAACTATTACACAACATACTACTGATTGTAATATAACCAACACAATTGGTCTCACTGAATTTGGATCTGTTGTGAAGAAGTTATGATGTTTTTACCCGAAACACTTGTTTTAGACTAGTTTCAGGACCAACCACAAACCCTATTTTCCACGGAGTGTATCTCCAAAACTACAACGGACCACAAGCTGAATTTTTTATCACATATACTTGGATATGTTTCCTCAATTTCATATCAATCCCATGGTCTAAATCATTATAGAAAAAATGTTATAGTGAAAATGGTGAGATGACTTGTAAATAACATACCTTAGAAAGCATCATGAAATTTTGTTATCCTCCCTTCAATTCCGACCCTCTTTTCTCCACCTTCCTTCTGAAATTCGACTTAGATATCTTTGGTTACCTCAATCACCTATAGATATTCAATATTCTCAAGTGTTCCAAACTAAAAATGCTCAAGAAGCTCTCACAAGAAGCTCTCCATCAATACTCCAAAAGATATTCTCACAAGAATCTCTCCATTGATCCGCAAAAAAGGATGATCTACAAGAGACCATTGCTATATTATTTATACTTTCATCCTCTAGGTCACTTAACCCATTTTTAGGTCACTTAACCTATTTTCCTTATTTTAGGGTTAACCACTTTCCATA
>SNQJ01S0077385.1:24059-36389 GCA_010110895.2 Picea sitchensis | reverse complement strand
ATTTTCATTTTGAATCATCTTGTACTTGAACATTTAAGTGGGGTAAAAGGAGGTTTCCCCCTTGAAGAGGCTTATTATCTGAAATTATCTCTTTTTCAAGGCGTTGAGTACTTTTCCTGAGGTTTTTATATGCTATATTGATGGTTGGTTCTTAACAAAAATGGTATGAAAAGAGGATGGATAGGTTTGAGCAGATGCACAAAGTGCAAGTCAGAAATGGAAAAAACACATCACTTATTTGTTTCTTGTTTTTCACCCAACAGGTATGTTCGATGACAACCAATGCATTCAAATTTCAAGGGCAAGCTCCTAATGGGGATCTTAGTCAATGGTTAAAAAGATGGAAGGAGGACGATGCATGCATTGGTATCCCCGCTCTACTATTATTTATTTTTTACTTCCTTTGGTGGGCTCACAACGTATGTATTTTCCAAAATAGTTTAATCCCTTTTGAAGTCATGGCAGGATTGGCAGTGAAGTTGACACAAGAATTAAAGTCAGAGTCAAAAATCCAAAAGCCAAGGATACTCTCAATGCCAACATTGGTGGAAGGAGTCCCTTGGGGTTATTTTGATGGGGCAAGTCAGGGACACCCTCCATGTTGTGGGGCAAGGGCAGTGTTATACATCTCGATTTCTCATTATTTCAAAGTTTGTTATGTTGTAGGTAAATGATCCATTATGGAGGCGTAGCTCTCAACTTTGTAGGCTTTGTTTTTTATCATAAATTCCCTCAATCTTAGGAAGGTTCAAATTTTGGGGTACTTGAAGGTGGCATTAGAATGGGTAAATGGGTAGAACCTGCTACAGGTCCTAAGGCTAAAGCCTTTGATGAACCAGATTCACTCCTTTTTATATGATTTGGAGGGGTTCTCTATCACTCATATCTTCAGGGAACTCAACACCTTGGTTGATGAATTATCAAAGGAAGCATTGGAATTGGACAAAGGAACTTTTATTATGCAGGAGTTTTATGAAGGTCTCCTCACTGAAGAAATGCATTTCCCTCTGAGATATCTTTCTAAATTGCAAAACTTGTTGGATGCAGATAGAGAGGGGTAAATGAAAATTTGTGAAATAATTGTCACTTTTTATGATGATTTTCTAGAAGTATATGTAATGTAAAGAAAACTAAAAGACGAGTAATAATCACTCCTGCAAAGTACAGAAATATGTATATTTTTTTTTTAATACAAAATTTTTTCATTCTCTGAAAAAAATTACATAATTTATAAAAAAAAAGAGTGTTTATTGTTATTAATATATATATATATAGTCCCCGAGGTGTAGGACAGTCGGTGACGGAGTGTGTTGTTAAGCCACTCCGTGATGTTAAAGTCACCGGTTCAAAACCCGCGGGGACAAAAAATCCAACCATGTTAAGGGTTGGTGTGGCTCAGGGCGGGTGCGATCCCCGGGTGATTTCGACGTTTTAGATGCCCCTGAGTCACGGTTTCTCNATAAAGAAATTAATAAATCCAAAAAATATATTAATTAAAATTTATGTTTAATAAAATTAATAAATCCAAAATATTACTTTAACATTGAAAAATCTTCCTACTAAATATGAATAGATTTTTCTACACCAAAAGAAATTAAAGATAAAATATAAAGAAAAATGAAAATAGATGTTTCCAATATTGAAAATGAATTTAACACATTTTGTGTTTCATCTTTATTCACAATAGTTTAAAGTACTATACATAGGGATTACAGAAAACACCATAGGAATTACGAAAAACACCAAATAAATATTTAGTCAAATTTCTTCCCAAACCATATTACATAAATATGTTTACGTTTTCTTCTCATACTGATGCAAGCGTTTGAGATAAGCTACCATATATATCTTCTTCTTTTTTTCACATGAAAAAAACAGTTCCACTATTATTCTTATAGAATCAAATGAAACTTCTGATTACAATAAACGGATTTCCAAGTGTAGAAAATTCCAAGTGTAGAAAAGTCATGTTCTGTTCAACTGAATCCTGAGAGTACAATGTTTGTCTTTTTCCTTTTTTTCCCTTATAATATTTCTGATTTTTGTCATCTTATAGGATATGTAGTTTGTCTTCTATAACTATAGTTCCATTAAAAAACTCTTCAAAATAAATCCACCCTGGTTCATCTTTTAGAGCTTTCTTGGATAGGCTGTCAGCTATTTTGTTGAATTGTCTGTGAATGTGCATAAAGTTTAAGGTTTCAAAGCCTTGCTTTAAGTTGCTAATCTTATCCTTCCATTGGCTAAGGTAAATTATCTCTAGTTTCGCTTTGTCACTAATCCAGTCTATAGTAACCTTAGAGTCCCTTGCCACCATTAATTTCTTGATAGAGAAATTAGTGGCAAGATAAAGAAGTCCCCATAATCCCAGTAACTCAGATTTCATCTTGTTCCCTGTGCCTCCAGCAAAAAGTGCTTGGATGTTGTGTCCAAGAGTGATTTTTAAGTAAATATCTATACCACAATTGTCTGTTGAAGCTGCCCCATCAAAGAAGCCAATGGGGTTATTGTTGAAGTAGGCTGGGTTAAGTAGTATGTCTGTTTTATTTTCTTCCTCTTTAGGTAGATGTTCTTGTAAAGAGGTGAGAATTTTCTCGTAGATTCCTTGAACATTCTTGGTAAAATTGTCAAACAGAATTATGTTTCTAAATTTCCAAATTTCCCACATAAGCAGAAGGGGAATGTGTTTATGATTTGGCAATTTGAGGAACCAAAATTTGAGATTTTCTTCGATGGTAGCCTTGTTCCACTCAAAGTCAATTCTCAAGGAAGTGAGTATTTGACCCCAAATGATTTGTGTAATCTGGCAGTCCACAAAAAGATGTGTGACTGACTCTTCTGCCTTAAGACATAAAGTGCATACTGAAGGACCAATTCCTCCACGTTTTTGATAGTTGATACCTGTAAGTAGTCGATCTTCTAACCATAGCCACAAGAAGCATATGATTTTTACCGCTACCTTCACCAACCAAATAGTTTTGTGCCACCATTGCCCGTCATTACAGTTGAAGGTGTAAAGGATACAGTAATATGCAGAGCTAGCCGCGACTATTCATGTGGATCGGTTCCATGTCCAAAGAAGAAAATATTTTTCATTGTTGAGTCGAATGCCACTAAGAATTAGTTTCTTAGTGTAAGCGTCCCATTCTTGGTTGAGTTCTATATTTAAACGCAAAGAACTAGCGCTTAGCCAACTCTGTGGTGGTTTGGTTGTGGCTTTGTTTCTGGCTTGCGCTAAGCTGTAAATGCCTAGACTATGTAAGTGTTGTAAGAGCGCGTTGGAAAGTTGGACATTGTCCTCACATCCAATGTAAGGATCTCTCCCAAGGATGACGCATTGTCTTGTGCCAACCTTCCAAGCCAGTCATCGCTTGATTATTGGTAAAGCTAGCATCAAATTCTGCCATATAATGGAGGATGTCTTTGTGTGATGTACATCCCTGCGTAGCCAAGAAGTTGGGTCATTACCTTTTAGATATTTCCTGGTGATGAACTTATTCCAAAGATTGTTGCCAAAGAGACCTCTCCAACAGGTTTTGACTACCAGTGCAAGAGCAAACCATTCCAAGTGTTTTATGCCCCAACCACCAGCTTCTTTCGGCTTAGCTAAGCTTTTCCAGTTAGCTAGGTGATAACCAGAGGTTTTTTTTCCTCCTTTCCAGATAAATCTGCTAATCAATAGTTGAATACGGTGGAGGATAGACTTCGGAGGTTTTGCCAGACTAAGCCAAAAGACTGGGATACTTTGTAGGACTGAAGTTGCTAGAGTGAGTCGGCCTCCCAGGGACAGCCATCGAAATGTCCAGTTGTTGATCTTCTTCTCTATTTTTTTTATGAGCCACGACCAGTCGCCAATTCTATAACAGTTTGGTTTCAAGAAGAAACCGAGATACTTTAACCCCTGGTCTAGACTGTCTACCTGAATTTTGTAATCATCAATGAGAAAGCTCTTTAAAAGTGGATCTAAATTTTGTGCTATAAATCCAGATTTATGAGTGTTGAAGGAGAGTCCTGTTGCTAAATAGTAATTTGTGAGGAGAATTTTGAGTGTTTTCCAGAAGTCAATGTTGCCAGCACCCAGGATGAGGACGTCATCCACAAATAATAAATGTGAAATATGGATGCCAGAAGCTACTTTAAGTCCTTTGAAAGTCCCCATTTCAACTGCTTGGTTTATCATTCTGCTGGGTGCCTCGATTACAAGAAGGAAAAGCATTGGTGACAATGGACAGCCTTGTCGGAGTCCCCGTTGGCAATGAAAAAAGTCTGTTGGAGTTCCATTCACCAGCACTATCGTATTGATCGAGGTTAAGCATCCCATAATCCAAGATTTATTTAATCTGTTAAGTCCTATCTGGTCCAATAACAAAAAGAGATATTGCCAACTTACATTGTCATAAGCTCTTTTCAGATCGAGTTTTAGGATGACTGCGTTCAGTTTTTTTAACTTGGCTGAGTGTAGACTTTCCTGGGTAATACCCACTGCATCGAAAATTAGTCGATCCTTTAAAAACCCAAACTGTTCGGAAGATATACACCTAGCCAGAGTGTCTTTTAAGCGGCTGGATATGGTTTTCGAGATGACTTTGTACATGAAATTGCATAATGCAATTGGTCGGAAATCATTAAAGTTGACAGGTTTACTAGATTTTGGAATTAGCGTGAAGAATTTATCATTTAGTGCTCCAGGAATCTTCCCTGTGAGGCGTGATTCTTCAACCGCGTTAAGCATATCCATTCCCATAATCTCAAAAAAATGTTCAAAAAGTTCTTGGGTCCATCCATCTGGACCAAGGCTTTTGTCCTTGGTCATTTTGTCAATAGTGTCTTTTAGCTCCTCGAGAGTGACGGGTTTCCCAAGATTTTGGTTTTTTGACTCAGTGAAGAAGCGTAGGACTGACTGTAAAACCTCATACTGGACGTCTATATTTTCTGACTGAGAAGCTTGGTATTGTGTTCTGAAATGTTAGAAAGCCATCGAGTGTAACTCCCAGTCGGTTATGGCTGTGTTACCATCATCGTCTGTCAGATCCCAAATAGTATTGTGGTTCCACCTCTGTGAAGCGTATTTTTGGAAAAAACTTGTATTCTTATCTCCCTTTTCCATCCATATTTCCCTGTTGCAGAGTTGCCATGTAGCTTCTTCATGTGCTAGTATTTTATTTTTCTTTTGGGTCAGTTCCTGTAGGAGGTTTATATCCTCTGCATTAAAGATATGAGACATATTTCTGTGAAAAAGGGTTGTTATCTGTTCCTCCACCTGTACCAAGTCAGCCTTCATAGCCTGTTGTTTTTTAACTTGCCAGAATATAACTTTCTGTTTCAGATATTTAAGTTTCTCTATGAGCAGTAGGATTGCCGATGTGTTCGACCAATCCATCATTTCTGCCCAAGTTGTTTTGACAAGGATATTAAAACTCAGATCACCTATCCACGAGCAATTGAACTTAAAAGGAGCTTTTGTAACTCGTTGGGGGCCTTCGATTGAGAGACAAATCGGATGGTGATCTGAGATCATAGATGGCTCAACCCAGGACCTGAAGTGAAGACGATCGTTTATCAACTTTGAATATATTAGGAACCTGTCAAGTCTTTTGGAAATACCATTGACCCCTGTTCTGTTGTTCCTCCAGGTGGGAGAAAGGACTGAAGGTTGCAGGTCAATGAGCCCCTCTCTATGGAAAAAAGAATCAAAAAAATCGGCCTTTTGGTCAATCCTTGCAGAAGTACCCCACACTTCTTGAGTGGAAAGGGTGAATTTTAGATCACCACCCAATATGAGTTTTTCCTCATGTAGGATTCCAGAGTCAAAGAGTTTTTTCCAAAAGGCCTCTCAATTGTTATAAGGGGCATAACAGTTTAAGAGTTTGAAGGAAGTAGAAGAGAAAAGAAGCTTACCTTCAATGAAAATCCATGCCAAGATGCCAAAGGCTTGGAAATCAACAACATTCGGGTTCCAGCCTGTAAGCAAGCCTCCAAAACGGCCTATGGAGTCTACTGCAACAGCAGCCCAGTGTGGGAGACATTTCAAGAAAAGTGATTTTTCCTTGTCTCTGCTGACCATAGTTTCTTGTAAAAAAACAACGTCTGGTTTGATCTTAGTGAATAATATTTTGAGGGAAGCTAGCTTGGTGGGGCTTCCAAACCCACGAAGATTTAAAGAAAGGATGATCATTTAGTAACAGGGTTGATTGGCAAGGCCGCTCTAAGTGTCGATGAAGTAGAAAAGGATGGACCACAATCAGTAGAGAGGTCAATTGGAGGAGTCGTGACTGAAGAAGGGAGGCCAGTGAGTCCTCCCTCTACAGAGCCTGGGGGCTTTTTAGGGAATCTGGACCAGTTTTTTTCTGATAGTGACATTTGATCGATCAGGTGGGAGTGGGGTGGAGGAAAGTGTAATCTCAAGGGGAACAGGAGAGAGTGGAAGGATTGAAAGAATGGTGGGATTCGATGGCTTGGTGGAAGTTCCAGGAGAAGAGGGAGTTAGTGCTGTCTGAGGAGGGGTTTGGGTGGATGGGATGTTTGAGTGTTGGGTAGGATCGAGGGAATGTGGGGAAGTGTCATTTGGTATGTGTTGTGGGGAACATAGGGGTGTGGTGGTGGAGGTGGGAGAGGGTGAGGGAATGGGAAGGGAGGGTTCCAATTTGTCCATAAGAAAACTCTAGAAAACTTCAAAGATTTCCCTAACCCGGGCTTCATTATCTTTGAGGTGTTTGTGTTCATCCTCCGAAAGTTTGTGAAAGAAGGTAGGGAAGAGGTATCACATCTTACTGAGGAAGGAGAAGGATTCATGTACCTGGGGGAGAGAGGGGGAAGGTTCATTGTGTCTCAGGGAGGAAATTTGTTGGGTGACTTTGGAAGAAGAACAATTATTTTTTAAGTGTCCCGCTTGCCAACATAGGTGGCATCTGAAAGGTTCTCTCCAATAATCAAGGACCTGTATGAATGAATGTTCACCCACTCTGACTTCAAGGGATTCCGACAAACCAAGATCAGTGTCAAATTCGACTAAGACCCAAGCTGCCCTTTTATTTGACCAGTTCAGGGAGCGCTTGTCAAAAAAGATGAACTTTCCTACAGTGTTAGAAACCGTCTCCAGGATAGGTGGTGTCCACAGTTCTAATGGAAAATCTGGCATAATCATCCAGAGCCATCTTTTGTCGAAGGATATTTTAAAAGGATGGAAACATGGATTCCACCGCTTTAGCATGAGTACTCCTCTGTCCAAGATCCAGGGGGTCGAAAGTATCTGTTGTAAATATTCTTCAGAGAGGAAGTGGAAGATGAGCCATTGATTAGATAGTTGACTAATTCTTGGACTGTAACCAAGGATTGGTTTCCAACAGTCCTGAACCCAACGATCAAGGCAATTTTTATGCATCTTCAGGTAGTAGAACCTTACTACTAGCGCTTGCTTAGCAAGGCTGGTGACCCTATCCTTAGCTAGTTCCTGCCCGAGAGAGCAGACCAATGTAGTTTGTTTCACCTTCCAACTTTTTTGCTTTCGATTCGAGTGACCCAATGATCCATCTTGTATGTTATGTCCTGCACCTCCGTGTGGGATGGGTGAATGAGAAGGGAAATGTGAAGAGGTCTTCAGGGGTATTTCAGGCCCAGGTGGAGGGGGTTGTGTAGAAAAAGTGGAGAAAGTGGGGGCATGAGAAACATTTTTTGCAGAGGAGGGTGGTTTGATCGTGGGGGGAGATATGTTCGAAGGAGGTAGGGAACAATCAAGGAGGAATTGATAGGTCTCATCGCTCTGAAAGAGGTTATCTTGGGCCCAAATATTATCATCATCTGCCCAGGACAGGTCAATGTGATTTTCCATGAGGAGGAAATGGTGTGGGCTCTGAGAAACAGAAGGGTTGGAGGGGAGATAGAGGAAGCCGAAGAGAGGTAGTCCTGGTCAACTGAACGATGAACTTCTCTTAGTCTCAATCGGTCTGGAAAACTAGAAAACCAAAGAGGGGCGATTAGGATCACAGGTCTCGTTCAGCCATCAGCAAGGGGATTACGATCCTATGGTAACAGGGTAGGATCATTGAAACCAATATCATCGTTCTCTGAAAGTGAAATCCCAAGAGCTCATATAACAGTTTCTGGAACAAACTTCTTGGAGCGGGAGGAGAGCCCGAGGGAAACTTCTACTATAAAGCTTTCTCCTAGAAGCAACGCTTCTCAGTGGTTCATCCAGATCCTGGAATCTAGAGTGTTGTGGAGGAAACGACTTTGGATCCCTGTAAGCACTAAGACATCAAAGGGGGGACTTCGATCCAACAGTAGCTCTGTAGCCTTTTTCCCATCTTCTACCGATTTCAGATCTAACAAGGGAGAGCGTGTGCTTCTCTAGTCTCTGCAGACGTTGTGCCTACTTCGGGGGAGTTTCGAGCCATAAGTAGTGTTATTTACTTTTTCTCATCTGCAGTCTGTTACAAATCGGCCGTAGTGACATCGACATCTGGTTCCTTTTCCACTTCTGCAGTCAAAATCTGATCAGCGGTAGGGAAACTTCAGTATCTCACTACTCGGGGCTAGAGGTGGCTCAAGGGTGAAAGCTCGAGGTGGGCTTCTTCTTTTTTCCTAAATCCTAGAAACATTGCTTCTCAGGGGATTAAACGGATCCGGGGAGCTAGTGTACTTTCGAGGGCCTCTGGATCTCTGTATTCTCTAAGACAACAACGAGGGAGCTTCGATCCAATAATAGATCAACAGTCTTTTCTCCTTCTGCAACAGGTTACAGGTCTAACTTGGAGGGGCACATGCGTCACATTCGATCCAATAGTAGATCTGCAGCCTTTTTACCTTCTTCTACTGGTTCAGGTCTAGCAAGGAGGGCGCATTCTACTCTAATCTCTGCAATCGCTAAGCCTACTTCGTTGATCGGCAGTCGGTTTCAGATCGGCCTCCGGGGATCTAATGTACTGTCGAGTGGCTCTGGATCTCTTCTTTCTCTATGACTACAAGTCGCAGATCTAGTTCCATGGTCAAATTCGTTCAGATCAGCCTCCGGTCCCTTCTCACATTCTCTGGTCCAACAGATCGAAGCTTCTTGAGCATCTACTAAAAATATTTCTCCTAGAAGCAGCGCTTCTCAGTGGCTCATCCAGATCCGGGAGTCTAGAGTGTTGTAGAGGAAACGACTTTGGATCCCTGTAAGTGCTAAGACATCAAAGAGGGGACTTCGATCCAACAACATCTATGCCGTCTTTTTCCCATCTTCTACCGGTTTCATATCTAACAAGGACGGACGCCTCAAACTCTGCAATCGCTAAGCCTACTTTGTGGATCGACAGACGGTTTCAGATTGACCTCCGGGGATCTAGTGTATTGTCGAGTTAATTTCTTACTAGATAGGTTCGACATAATAATCAATGGAAGAATATTCCATGACCTAGCTACCATATATAACTACTCCAAATATAGTATGCATTTTACATAAAAATATTTAATATATGACTACTCCAAATATAAATATAGTATGCATTTTACATAAACATATTTGATATATAACTACTCCAAATATAAATATAGTATGCATTTTATATAAAAATATGTATCTTCAAATGTTAAACAAGCCTTTGAGATAGGCTACCATATATACTCATTCCAAATATAGTATGCATTTTACATTAAAAAAAAATATTTATCTTCAAATGTTAAACTTGTGGTGACTAGTATTTGAAAAGGCTTCAAAAGAAAT
Organism: Picea sitchensis; assembly: GCA_010110895.2. Taxonomy (NCBI): domain Eukaryota; kingdom Viridiplantae; phylum Streptophyta; class Pinopsida; order Pinales; family Pinaceae; genus Picea; species Picea sitchensis. Next base: position 26,689 of record SNQJ01S0077385.1, on the reverse strand, counting down.
GCAACAAGATCAAGCCTCAAATGATTGCAAAAAAACATTCAAGATTGAGACGCCATCTCAAGCATGTTAATGTAATAAACAACACAAAAAAAACAATCAGTGAAGCTTCAAAGAGATGCTAGATCTCACATAAATTAAAATTGCAACGTTGAGAGAAAATTATGGGGTTGACATTAAATAGACATAAAAACGTTGAGGCATGTCTCAAATATATGGGTTCTAAGATAAAACCCAACTCTTATTGGCATGGAAAATGGTTATGGCTTATTAAGAAAATTCAAGCAAGGGTCTTGTCCTGGCCCTTTAATGGCTTTCTCATGGCCCCTCAATGGATTTCTAGAGGGGGATGCTAGTGCTGATCAAATCAATTCTTTGCAACATTCTTTGTGTATTGGATGTCAATCGTCAAAATTCTCAAAGGAATATTGTCTAGAATCTGGAAAATTTTCTTCCATTTCCTTTGGGCATGTTGTAAAGACTCTAGTGGGATTCTCATAGTAAAATGGTCAAAGTTGGCTAAGCAAAAGGAGATGGGAGGATGGGGCATAAAAAATATTTTATGGTTTTGTAGGTTCTTGGCCAAAAAAATCTTGTAGAGACTAATGCATAATAAGTTGTTATGGGGTAGGGTGATGGCTTCTAAATACTTAACAAGCAAGTCTTCACAAGTCTTCATGGATTGGATAAGAATGCCAAGAAAAGGGATAGCTGATAACTCTATATGTTGGAATGTGATGACTTATTCCTTTCCATTAATTGGAGACTGACTAATGTTGCAAGTTGGAAATGGGAAAAACATAAGAATTAGTGAGGACCCTTGGGTGAATTCAGGTCTGGGTCATAAAATATTCACAGATTTACTCCTTGAACTACATGGCCAAGGTAATTTTTCATTATGGGACGATGGGTTTGGAGAACAAGACTCGTTTAGGAGAAGTTCTTGGAAAACATATGATTATTTAAGTATTGAGGAGGAAAGAGCCGTAGAATGGGAGGCTTATGCAAGTTTGTTGAAAATTCCTTCATCAAGCTGCAGGAGGAGGAAGATGATACCCTTTGTTGGGCGAGAATTGAAAAATCATAGTGCTCCACTATGAAGCGAGGATACTCAGTGATGGAAGAGGAAGTTAATGAAGGAGATCGTAAGTGGTGGTGGTCTTATGTATGGGGTTCTAACCCCCCTTTAAGGACTTAGATCCTTACCTGGGAAAATGGTATGAAAAAAGGATGGATAGGTTCGAGCAAATGCACAATGTGTAGGTCAAAATGGAAAAAAAAAACGCATCACTTATTTGTTTCTTGTTTTTCACCAAACAGGTATGGTCGACGACAACCAATGCATTCAAATTTTAAGGGCAAGCTCTTAATGGGGATCTTAGTAAATGGTTAAAAAGATGGAAGGAGGACGAGGCATCTAGTGGTATCCTTGCTCTAACATTGTTTATTTTTTACTTCCTTTGGTGGGATCGCAACGTATGTATTTTCTAGAACAGTTTAATCCATTTTGAAGTCATGGTAGGATTGGTGGTGAAGTTGACACAAGAATTCAAGTCAAAGTCAAAAATCCAAAATCCAAGGATACTCTCAATGCCAACATTGGTGGAAGGAGTCCCTTGGGGTTATTTTGATGGGGCAAGTGAAGGGCACCCTCCATGTTGTGGGGCGAGGGCAGTGTTATACATCTTGATTTCTCATTATTTCAAATTTTGTTATGTTGTAGGTAAATGATCCAATATGAAGGCATAACTCTCAACTTTGTGGGCTTTTTTTTATTATCATAAATTCCCTCAATCTAAGGAAGGTTCAAATTTTGGGGTATTTGAAGGTGGCATTAGAATGGGTAAACATGCAAAACTTGCTACATGTCCTAAGGCTAAAGCCTTTGATGAACCTGATTCGTTCCTTTTTATTTGATATGGAGTGGTTATCTATCACTCATATCTTTAGGGAGCTCAACACCTTGGTTGATGAATTATCAAAGGGAGCATTGGAATTGGACGAAGGAACTTCTATAATGCAGGAGTTTTATGAAGGTCTCCTCACTGAAGAAATGTCTTTCCCTATGTAATATCTTTCTAAGTTGCAGAACTTGTCGGAGGCAGGTAGAGAGGGGTAAATGAAAAATTGTGAAATAATTGTCACTTTTTGTGATGATTTTCTAGAAGTATATGTAATGTAAGGAAAACTAAAGGATTAGTAATAATCACTCTTGCAAAGGATGGAAATATGTATATTCTCTTTTTTTTAATATAAAGTTTTTTAATATGTATTGTTAGTAACATTTTTCATCCGAGGCACAAGAGTATTCAGGATTGCAAATGGCATGAGGAGCGTTGGGCGCAGCTCACAGAAGAAATCTATTTTGGGCTTAAATCAAGCGAGCGGGCACTTCATTCTTCTGCAGCAAGAATTCATCGACAGAAAAGAGCAATGGTTGATGGGTTGTTGCAGCTAACCAAGTCGCGCTAAGTATGGCGCAAAAGGGTTTTCAAGGGGCGTAAATCGCGATCAGTACAAGCGCAGTAGTTATTTCTCGAACTTGGGGTTCGTAAGTTCGGAGGGTGGACTATGTCTTTTAGTTGCGCGAGATTGCGAGTTACGAAAAGTGCCCAGAGGGGGTCAACCTTCGC
>SNQJ01S0077384.1:91501-106747 GCA_010110895.2 Picea sitchensis | reverse complement strand
AGATAATTGGCTAAGTATTGGCCAAGAGAAAGGTTTGATATCTATTTCAATAGTATTCATACTAATATGTATTAATGGAAAAAGTTTTGATATTTATTTGAATAGTATTCATACTAATATATATTAATGGATTGTTTCTGTTTAAAATGCAAATGATTTCCCAATTTCCAAGATGCTCTTCGGTTTGCAAATTTCGTTGAAACCACGAAAGTTTTGACTACAAGATGTATATAACGCAACAAGAAACATGAATTTCCATTGTGGTTTCAACAAGATAAATTCCTTATCATCTATTCATCTTGTATTCCTTGCAACAACATGAGCAAACATTGACTCTCGATAAACATTAATATCTAACTTAAATTAAATGTAATCAAAATTTGGGGTGATTTAACTAAGCAAGGAAGCTTCAACCGTTCCTTTATTAATGCCAAGCTTTTCCAAACCCTGGTGAGTTATGACTAGTTAAAGCATAAATTGCATATCATGAAAGCTATTTGCCTACAAGATGTTTATGACGGAACATGGAACATAGTTTTTTCAATACCACAAACCCAGGACCCAGTGGCCAGATAATTGCCTAACTTTTTCCAAGAGGAAGTTTTTATATTTACTCCAATAGTACTCATATTACTATATATGCATGGATATTATCAAATAGAAGAAGCTGCAATATATGAGAGATATTCAACACGAACATTGCGTCAATACTTGAGCTGCCTTGTTGTAAGTCAATAATTCATTCTATTTACGGGACCCGAAGAATGAAAGCAGGACGGGTCCTCCAATTTCTTTCTTTAAGTATAGGGCCGCCGCCACATAAGTATGGCCTATGACAAATTATTCTTCAATGTAAAATGCAAGCAACGAGCAGAGTAACCTTTATTTAAATTGAAGCACTGGGCAACATAAAGAAAGGCTTGTCGTCCATGTTTAATGACACATAGGGAAAAAAGGGACAAAATAAACTGAAAAGCAATACCAAAGATTGGAAAACACTATAAAAAAAATAAACTGCAATTATTCTATATTAAAATAATATGGGTTACAAAATACAGGTAAGATTATTTGCCACAATGATTGCGATTTGGCCTACCACCGGCCCAAAAAAAATATGTACATTGATGAAGCTTGTTCACAGTTTTCTTGACGATCAAATTCTTTATTCGTAAAAAATGAGTTGAATATCAATTGCGGGTCTTCGAATTAATTGATACTGCGAACTAGATCTATCCCAGTTTTTTGAATAGCTTGTCTCTTCCAAATATGGCCTGCTTGCAATCACTGGTTATTCAACATTCCATTCTTTGACAAGTATTAATTTCCCTCTGTCGTCGAAAACTTGGGGTTTGAGGTGTTTTCCTTGCAATGTTCCTAACCATTGACATCCGAGACAACTTAGAAATGCGATTCAGGCCAAATTCAAAGTTGAGGGAGTCATTTTATGTGACATTAGCTATGGGAGGGGAAAAAAATTCAAGTATGTTTTCACTGCTATTCTCCCTGTATTCGATCATCTGTTTGGTTGAAAATCCTTCCTGAAGATTTGTATGTTGAACTTCTTTGTTTTATTACAGTAAATTGGAAGGAACGTCCAAGCTAGCTGCAAAATGTTATTTTGTTGAGGCACATGACTTCTTTGGGAAACACAGGTCTGGCAAGTGTATCAAATGCTGCAGATCACATCAGAATATATCTTTCGTCATAGAGGTGGCAGATATGGTGGCCCACAAAAAGGTATGAAATGTTCGAAGGTGACACCAAATATGTGGAGACTGCAAAAACATCCAGAGGAAACCGAACAAACTTTGACAAAGAACATGGCTGTCTCTCAAGCCGACTACCAGACCCAGAAGTAGCTCAACAAAATTTGATATAGAAACTTTTGTAGTGATAATATGTCTTTTTATCCACCCATACAGTTTCCGTTACCCGCCTCTGGTTACATTCGCAAATGAAGCCATATTTCGCATCATTTACGAACACCAGAGACCATTTTTGCAACCCACGGTAAGTGCGACGCCCTTGAGGAAGAGAAATTCTTCTGGGATCTGCAGAAGTCGATACACTTCTCAAATCTATGTTGTTCGAAGAAACTATATACTTCAACGAAGAAGTGTTTTTCACGTGACCTGAAAATAAATTACAACTCCCAGCGAAAAAACAATGAAGTTCAATAAACAAATATCAAGGCAGGCTTTTCAACCAACTAAAGCATCGAATACAGGGAGGACACCTACCAGAAGATACTTGTTCTTCACATCACATAAAACCAGTCTCTCTTCTTTGATTTGGGCCTCAATCGCATCTCTAACTTGTCTTACATGTCCATGACCAGGAACATTAGAATGAAGGCACCGTAAAGCGCAACTCTTTGATAATAGAGAGAAATTCCAATAAGTATTTAAAAGCAACGCTGGATGATCTTCCGTAGATTTTGTTTTAATTCATTTTAATGACAGATGTTCTCGATATTTTCGATTATTAATGCCAATCTTTTCGAATATGTACCCTGAATAGTGACTAATAGCACGTATCAACATTCCCATATCCGAGCATATTTTCAAATTTGACATCTAAGATATGCACGATATTAAAGAGGGACATGACGTCAAGGCCTCTGTTGGTGACACGTTCGTGGACTATGCTGAAGCCTTTAAGAAAACTAAAAGAGGATTTATTATTATTATTTTTTTTTTTTGCAAATTCAAAATGCAGGCAAAAGAAATTACCAGATCCCATAATATTCGCCTATATATTCATTTTAATGGGAGATGTCCTAGAGATTTCCACTTATTAAAGCCAATCTTTTCGAACATGTCTAGTCGGTTATGAATTCTCAAAGCATAACTAATGTCTATTGGGAATGGCGTAAGGTAGATGGGATGGAGGGGAGCGACAAATGATTTTAAATTTTCTGAACTCGGAAAGGCGTCAATCCACCAAACTTTGAAAATTGGACTAAGTATGGAAAGGTAGGTACGATAGACAAACTCATCGCAGGCAGAGGCACGGTTGTGAGTTCGAGGAGTGCAGGGTCAAATTGTAGAGCATGAAAGTTCCGGGTGCAAGATATATACACTGAAAATGAGCTGCCATAGTTTGATAATACCTATCTGCGAAGCCGCATCCACAAAACTAACTAAGTATGCAACCGAACGACGACTGGTTGGAATGAACACAGAAACGTGAGAAACTATAGAACCAAAAACACAGTTTACAAGAGGGAAAAAAGGGAAAGAACAACTATATCGCTCTCAGAACAAAACTTACTCTCATAAATATGAAACCATAGTAAAACATAAACCTTGGAAAAAACATTGCCAGGAATGAAATATAATTTGAGGCCGACAAAACTCTGGTTGAACGCGTAAGAGCTGCAATTTACATCGACTACAAATTTGTTTCTATGTTATTTTATCTTAATAGTATTGTATGGAGAGTCCACTGCAAAAGAATGTAAGAACAGATCCAACTGCGGATGTAACATCCCAACATTGCAAACCCTAGGCAAACAAGAACAAGCAACAAATAACAACCCAATTAAGAAGCTCCAAAAGGCCCAACTGCAACTGTAGGACCCGAACCCTGCAAAATCGAATCAAACACCAATAAGAAACACATAGCGAACAAAGAAGAAAGAAACAACCAGTCCACCCGGAATGAAGCAGTTCCAATCGAGGTTGCACAACCCCAAACGTGCAAACAACAACAACACAAACAAGCAAACAATAACAACAACAACAACCAAATAAGAAATAAGTGGAGATGCAAAAAACAAGCATGGACCACTGAACCAACAATGTCGCTGAAGCATTTAAATTAAAAAAATGGAAGAAAATGTAATGTACAAACCTGCTAAGTAAACATTCAACGCTGCCAAACCTGTTAGGTAAAACGTATGTCAGAAATGCTTTGTAAACATTTAGGAAAATAATGCAATGTGGCAGCTCCCTGACGTATCCCCAGAAAAATTATTATAATTTATGTAACAATAGTTCCAACAGTGGAGAATATATTCGAAGGCCAAACTTTGGATATGTCAGCATATCAAACATTGCCATAAATTTAGCTAGCAGAAAATGCTAAACGGAACAAGAAGCAGCAGAGTTCGAAAACGCCTAAAATTGGATAAGTATGGAAAGAAATAGCGGTTGGTCAAATTCGTCATGTGATTATATAGATGGAGATAAATATATGTTAGACCGCTAATGCTGGAACCCATGATCATATAAAGGCGACTAAGTATATAACCAGAAAGCCATAATACATGTGAAGAAGAAAAGGGAAAAAGGACTAAGGAGTCCACGGTGGAATTGTAGATCACATAAATTTTGAGTACACGAGGTGAACATGGTAGTAATTTGTATATTGCGGAGGGTCGGATACCAACTTTTTCGTATGATTGTGTTCAGTTGTCACTAGTAAGAGCACAACCAATGTATATTAGGAACGRCATGAAGTTAGTGGGGATGGAAGGCAACGACATATACTTTGAAACATTTGTGAACCGTGGTAGAATGAAGCTTGCGAGTTCGAGGAATCCGTGGTGGAATTGTAGATGACAAAAGTTTTGAGTTCAATATGTATATCATGGAACAAGTAGCAGCAGAGTTTGAAAGCGCTAACTCGGCAAGCGCGGCCATAAAATTTCCTAAGTATGGAAAGGAATAGCGGTCGATCAGATTCGTCAGGTGAGGATATAGATGGAAATGAAGATATTTCAGCCCRACAACGCTGGAACCCGCGATCATAGAAAGGAGACAAAKTATATAACCAAAAGGAGATAACACACGGGAAGAAGAAAAKGGAAAAATGGCTGAGTGCGTGGTGGAATTGTAGAGAGCGAAAATTTCGAGTGCAATATGTATATTATGGAACAAGAACCAACAAAGTTCGAAAGCAACAACCTGAAAAAGTTTCCAAGAATTGGACATTTCATGAACCCGACAACAGGAGGATCCAAAACAGGCTGACAAGGTCTCTCCAGAAGACGCGAGGCCCCGACTGTTACAGGAAAATCCCCCTACTGACAAGTGGAATTCCTCTTGAACCCTAAATCTCTAAGATCAAGACAGAAAGGTGCTAACTTTTGTCATTGACATCCTTTTAAACCTAGCTAAGTATATCAAATAGGGAAAAGGAAGAAGATGTACCTTTTTATGATGTTTTTCCTTGCCCAATCCAAGTTGAGCCTTGATCCCTAAGCTCTTCAACAAGTMTTGCAATCCAATAACAACAAAGACAAAACAACTTCCTATTCTACCATGATTAATCCAAAACTAGATCTATCTATCAAATACAAGTTCATATAGGCATACACAACCTTGAAAGAAACAGGCCAAGCACATGTATTAATGAGAATTAGATAGCAATACTTACAGACCTTTGATGAAGTTGCAGCAGCCTCTTCTAGCTCTCCTTGTCCAACCCCTTGCTCAAATAATCCACAATCAAAATGAATATGCTTTATTGATTATCTCCCTTATGAGATCATAAGTTTGATGCCTTCAATGTCCTTCAATACCACCTCTCATGAGATCATAAGTTAGGTATCTCTCAATATCTCCATCTATTTCACCATGAGAAGGCCTCCTTATATAATCTTGGAGATACCCAACCACCTTAGAGATTCTTGGGATAGGTTGAGGATCCTTCTCCATAAGTTGTGGATCCATCCTAAGATCTAGCCTTGACCTCAGATTTGAATCTAACTAACTCCATAGATGAGGGGGATTTTCCCCTGATTTTCCTCAACATCCCAATATTTCCTCAAACAACCCAGCGCTCCCCCAAAATGGGGCACAAAGTGTTGCAACGTTCCCCCAAAGGAAGTCAAGGAGCACTGACACTCCCTGGTAGTGGGTAGGGGAGCGCTATCCAAAATTTCCTCAAAAAATCCCAGTGCTCCCCTAGGAGAGTGCAAAGAGTGCTAGAATGCTCCCCCAAAGAAGGTCAAGGAGCGCTGGCACTCCCTGACAGTGGGTAGGGGAGTGCTGGCCTTCAAAATTCATTTTTAAGTGGGTTTTTTCATGGCAAAAGCTTTGTACTCTTAATCAGATGATTTCTCCTTCTTAAGCCAGTCTTTAAGGGTGTCTTCAAGTGTTCCTTGTGATGTCGTTCGAGACACGACATAAGCAAGATGATTGTATGATGTATGCGACACTTGTAATGACGACAATAGGTCATCATTAAAGCGAATAATTTTTATGTGTAACATATTTCCCCCAAAAGTGCAAAGTTAGAAGACATAAACTAATGACTGAAGTACTTTATAGACTTTTTTGAGGAAGGGTATGGATGTGAAGAACCTGGTAGAAGCTGCACACAACCATCAAACAAATATTATGACATGTTTCAAACCCAAGGCAGACATACCTATGCTTGGGTGATAAAGACTTGCAAGGTATGGCTGCCATAAGATACACTGCAGATCCATAATTATATTAACAAAGAGTATAGCCACCAAATATACAATGTGGATCTATACTTCCATGACATGAACTGATCGTAGCCACGGAAAATACACAGTGGATCTACAAAACGACAAGACATAGCCACCGACCAATACAAAGTGGATCTATGTAACAGTATATGAGTTAATATTCAAGAGAAACTCCGTCGCAACTTGGGTAAAGTACATATTGGAGTGATTACTCAATCCAGGGTCTTCCTACCGATCCCGATGTAGTACGAATCTAATCATGAGAATATATGTCTTTATGTCAAACATGGTAGAAACCACTTGATTACTAGTCAATGAGGTAAACCGTTAACAAGTGTGAGGGAAATCACCATTGATGTCAATGATTCCCATAGTACATTCCAACAAATGTGAATAGATGAGATGAAGTCAAACATCCGTGGAATCATCTGATCAGGGGTCAATGATGTAGACCCACTGTCGGAAGCGAGGAGGCCTGCCATTGAGGCATGCAGGTCCCAAGGTACTAACTGGTTTCTAATTCTAGTTCCCAGATAATGTGTTGAAGTCGACAATAGTAGACTCGTTGCAGGAGGGCCTTGATGTATCCCCCATCAACGACACGAAACTGACACAGAGATGTAAATTGGGAGATAAAATGAACATGGACTGACATGGGTATTGAAACAAGATATTTGTGATGATTGAATCTTGAGGCAAATATTTCCCTTGAACACTGAGGCACAACAACAAAAACATGACTTGGACCAAAACATGATGATGCAGTGGATACTGTGACTTTCGTCAGGTGACCCAAAGGAGTAAAGAAACTCATAGGATTGGTTCAGTGCAGAGGTTCAACGGATTAAAATGTAAGCAATCAGAATGATCTTGGCCTATGCATGTTCTAAAAGGATCATAGTGTATCAGATGGATGTAAAATCAACATTTTTGAATGGAGAATTAGAAGAAGAAGTCTACATCGAACATACAGAAAGGGTTCTACTATCAGAAAGAGAAGATTATGCTTGCATATTGAAGAAAGCTCAGTATGGACTCATGCAAGGTCCTAGAGCTTGGTATTCAATATTAGACAAGTACTTATAGCAACAAGGATTCAAAAAGGACAATGCATATATAAATATCTACATAAAAGTAGACCAGTATATCTTACTTATCATTGAAGTATATGTGGATGACATCATTTTTGGAAGTGATGATGCCAAGATGAGTAAGAAGTTTTCAAAATACATGCAGAATGAGTTTGAAATGTCCCTGATTGGTGAGTTGACTTTCTTTTTGGGACTTCAGATATCTCAGCTAGATGAAGGTATTTTCATTTCCCAAACCAATTACATCAAATAAATGTTGAAGAAGTTTGGAATGGAAGATTGCAAACCTGTAAGTACTGCTATGGTAATTGGTTGCAATTTGAGAAAAGATGATGAATTTAAGGAAGCAGATCAAAGACTCTATATATCGATGATTGGCAACCTACTCTACGTGACAACCTCAAGAGAAGATGTAATACAAGCAGTTGGATAGGTTCCAAGATTTTAAGCAACACCGAAGGAAACTCATGTTCTAGCAGTAAAGAGGATCTCCAGATATCTCAAAGGAACAATAGAGTTTGGATTGTGGTATCTGAAAAGGAATGAGATGACAATGGTTGCCTACACAAATGCAGATTGGGAAGGAAGCATTGGTGATAGAAGAAGTACTAGTGGAGCAACCTTATACTTGGGTGATTGTCCGATATCCTAGTTAAGTAAGAAGCAGTCCTCAATACCATTGTCTACAATAGAAGCATAATATATTGCAGCAACAACATGTTGTACTCAGGTCCTCTGGATGAAGAAAACCCTGCAAGACATACAAGTACAATATGATTATCCTATCTCAATATTATGTGAAAATACCAGTGCTATAAGTATCTCCAAGAATCTAGTGATGCATTCCAAGAACAAACATATTTCGATTAAGTTTCACTTTCCACGGGAACAAGTTACAGAAAATAATATCAAGTTAGAGTACATTAGGACAAAATAACATATTGAAAATATCTTCACCAAACCTCTCCTAAGAGATACATTTGAGTATCTTCGACAAAAAACTTGGAGCAGTTTTTGCCCCACAGTGATCTACACAACATTTTGAAAAAAAAGAGAGATGGGGAGATAAATCATCAGGGGGAGTTACCCTTTGACATTGATGTCAAAGGGGGAGAGAAAGGAAAAAAACATGAAGACAAGGGGAGTGCATGAAGATAGGGGGAGCATGAGTGTTTCCATCAATGCCAAAGAGGGAGATTGTTGGAAAATTGGTTGTCATTGATGTCAACTCTAGAAGAAGTCTAGAAGCCTCTAGAAGTAATGAAAATACTTGAAGAAGTCTCCAAAGTGGTCCCCTTATGGCGTAGCTTTAAGCATGTCCCTCACGGGAATATGCTTTGAAGAAGTGTACAAAGAGCCCCAGAGGTGTGGTCATGAAGCATGAAGTTATTTGAGGAAAAAGAGGGTGAAGGAAATTGTAATTGCATACAACACCTCCATAGATGGATGGTCCTCGTCATGTCGTTTCCAACAGTAGGTGGTACTCACGTGGTTCCTCGCGGTTAAGATGTTATTCCCTATTAACGATGAAGCCCCAGAGTATGGTCAATAAATCTTTCATCTAAGGATAAGAAGTTACAAGACGACCCCAAAATTAATTAAACAAGAAAAGTAGTTGCAAACATAAGTTACAGGTCGGCCCTAAAATTAAGTAAAGGAGTTACTTGAAACAATATAAATACACATATAGAAGCCTCTCATTCTAACCAAGCAATCAAGCAAGTATGTGATCTCTTAGTGAGTATGAGGTAGCGAATCAGAGGAAGTGAATGAGTGCGAAGGAGAAAAGTCTTGGAGCTAAAGATGTGAGAAGGGTTATCTGAAAAACCTAATTGATCAGGCCCTCGCGGGTCAGATAGAAGTTGTCCAGTGAGGCCCCCGCAGGTTGCACAACACTCGTAAAGCAAGGCACTGCTAGTTTCCCAGATTTTTCCAGCGAGGTTGAAGGAAAGGTCAATGAAGATGCTATCATCTTGATGTAGAAGTTGAGGAAAGTTTGTTGGTTGTGATCTTATGCACTGGGTTGCTTACATGATTAAAGGTATGCTTTCTAGGTGTTTTATCTTGGTAGTTATGGCATATGTTTAAGGCATATCTTGGATGGTTTGGAACATGCTTAAGGCATGATTTTGGCACATGGTTTGAGGTGTATCTTGGATAATTTTCTAGGTATATTTTTGGTACATGGTTTATGGTTTATCATGGATGATATGGCACTTGCTTGAGACACATTTTGGCTTATGGTTTGAATCATATGTTGGTGATGTTGGGAATATGTTTAAGAGATGTTATTGGTGGTCTCAGCATATGATTTATGTGAATGGATCTGTTTTTGTTGATGACGATGCTTACGATGAGATATCAGTATCAATGATAGAGACAGTGACAACGACAGTGATAGTTTGAGTCTCAATTTATATTTCAGGGAGGAATAAAGGGGCAAGGAAAGGGGGTTGTAGACTCCCTCTACTTGGTGTTGGAGTATATAGGGATTTGTAGCTTCCTTCAGGTTCGATCCTGTAAATTAGGGGTTGGTGCCTCCTTCTAGTTGGAGCTGGAAAATCTAAAGAGTTGTAGCTTCCTTCAAGTTGGATCCTGTAAACAGGGGGTTGGAGCCTCCTTCCAATTGGTGCTAGAGAATTTTAGAAGTTGGCGCTTCCTATGAATGTAATCTTCTGATATATAAGAAAGCATTTTGTGGTTTTCTCCCATTTGGGTTTCCACGTAAAATTCTTGTGTATTGTTTATCTATGGCTATGTGTTGGTGAATGGAATTATTCATAATATCTTGAATGTAATCAAAAGTGATAAACTATTGATAAATTGATGTTTACATATTTTGGTTAAAATTGGCAAAAAGTGCATAATATTTATTCACCCCCCTTCTCAGTATTCCAAGAGATAGCTTTCCTACATGGGGACCTGGAAGAAGAAATATACATGAAACGACCTGAAGGATTTGCAGTTAAGGGAAAGAAAGAGCTAGTGTGCAAGTTGAAAATACACCTTTATGGTCTAAAGCAATCACCAAGGATGTGGTACCAGAAGTTTTTCACCTACATCCTTAGTTTGGGAGTCGTGAGAAGCAAGGTTGATCACTATGTATATTCCAAGGAAGAAGGTGGCTATTTCATATATGTAGCATTGTATGTCGATGACATGTTGCTGGTTGGAAACAACATGGATGCAATAAAGGAGGTGAAGAAGCAACTATCCTCCAAGTTCGACATGAAGGATCTTGATGCAACGAACTTCAATATAGGAATGGAGATCAAGAGAGATCGGGAAGTTAGAAAGATTTGGTTGAATTAGAGGAAGTATATAGAAACAATCTTGAAGCATTTCAACGTGCAGGATTGCAAACCAGTCAAGGTACCAATTCCTTTGGGAGAAAAACTAATTTTTGAATAATGTCCAATGACACAAGACAAACTAGAGGACATGGCACATGTTCCCTCCACTAGTGTTGTTGGTGCTCTTATGTATGCGATGGTCTACACTTGACTAGATATTTCTCATGCAATGGGAGTATTGAGCAGATACATGTTGACACCTGGGAAAGAGCATTGGACAATTGTCAAGAGAATGTTCAAGTATTTTTGTAGCACAAAATACTATGCTATATTCTACAAAGGGAATCGTAAAACTGACAATGAAGTAAATGTACATGGCTTTGTCAACGCTGACTGGGATGGAGATCTGGATCAATGAAAGTTGACCAATGGATATGTGTTCAAGATGTTCGATGGAGAAATTAGTTGAATGAGTAAGAGACAGTCGGTCATAGCTTTGCCAACAATAGAAGTTGAATACATGGTAGCCACTCATGGAAGCAAAGAAGCAGTATGGTTACATCAACTATGTCCAGGGATTGAGTTTGAGTAGAGACCTATGAAGATAAATTGTGATAGTCAAAGCGTAATATTCCTGGCAAAGAACCCAGCTTACCATTCCAAAACAATGCATATTGGTGTACAATACTGTTTCATGAGAGACATGGTAGAAAACAAGAAGGTGTTGCTTGAGAAGGTAGACACTTTGGAAAATATAGCAGACTCTTTGACCAAGTCTGTGAGTGTTCTGAAGTTATTTTGGTGCAGAGAGGCAATGGGCATTGCTACCTTGGGTCAGTGAACATAAGTTTATATTCTCATGTATCAACAAAGAAGACAAATAGTGGGAGAATGTTGGGTTGTTATCTCATTTGTAGTAAAAGAACAATCAACTGATTGGCTAGTCAAGGTGGATCAACTGGGTAAATGTTCAATTGGATGGATAAGTCGAGTCAATGGTTAGGTTGAAGGTTGAAGTGATTGATCGATAAATTCAAAGTCAGAGTAATTGATGGGAAATAGAAATGTTGGCCGACATGAGGTTGACAGGAGGTCAAGTGGCAACTAACTAGAGATTGCCTAGAGGTCAACTGGGTAGTCAACTAGTAACCGACTGAAGTCGATTGTAAAAAAATCCCAATATTTTGTAGGATTTGCAACTAATCATCTATGTGGATCTGTAACCATTTTTGGGCTCCATGATTTAAGGTTTTTCATGTTGTGAAACCTATAAATAAGGTGTGTTGTAATTGTATTAATTTGATGTTCACGTTAATCTTTAGATGAAGGTTAATGGTCAGTAGATGCAAGCCGAATTGGTTGTATGATTGTTATTTTGTAAAGCAAGAGAGTATGATGGAAATTGTGTCTTAGGTGTAGACCAAGGTTAGTCATGTAACTCTTTATTCTGAAGGAATAAGACAACAAGAGAGCAAGACGATCAAGGAATGTTGGTTTTCCCGTTTGGGTTTCCAAGGTAAAATCTTTATGTATTATGTTTGTCATTTATTTTCTTGTTTAAATTTGTCTTCTCTTTCCTGGTTGGTTTAGTGTGGATGTCTATTTCCTAACACATGCATGATTATTCCCTCCTGGAACACACGTGGGAGATTGGTTGAGGTTGTTGAGGACTTCTAGGAGGTGGTTACTCATGTTCAAAGTTTGTTACAACAATTACAGGTTGATGTGGCATTGACCACATTATTTATCTTAAGGAACACCCTAGTTGAGGATCCACATGTGCCACTTCACATCGGATGCTCACTTGGATGTTCCACACGTGTGGCATGATGTCATGCTTATGGGAGGTTGTTGCACCTTGAGATGACCCCTTCCTCACTTCTAGGGGTTAGTTGGAGGAGTGCCCCATGTCTTTGAGCCTATGGTTGACCACATCTTCACTCATTTGATGGACATCAACATATTTTTGGGAGGGTGAACTTGTCCTAGCCCCTTAGGATCACATATGCGACAATTTGTTACACCTTTGACCAATTTTTAGTGAGAAACTATTGTATTGGAGGATTATGAGGGTGGTTTTATGCCCACAGATTGTATTTGACTCATGGTTTTGAGTTTGCACATTATATTATCACCTCATATTGAGGAGGACCCTTGTCTATATAAGGAGGGTGCCTCTCTCATTTTCATTTGATGGATAATATTGAGAAACTTTCCTACAAAGTTCTTGTGCATCTATATTTTTCTAAGTGTTTTTCTAGGATATGTTTTAGGGGATTGTTAGATATTTTTTAGGTGTGTTGGAGGAAGGAGTTGCATCAAGGTAAAAGAAGGGGACCTTACTCCACTTGGGAAGGAAATCAAGGTATAGCTTTCTTGCTTTATCCCCTATGAACATTATCATTTTGTTCCCTTTGCATTAAGGTAGGACATCCTAGGGCTCTTCCCTCTTTCCTTGGTCAAACCTTAAGATCACCTTGAAAGTACTTGGATAGGATTCCTAGAGTACCATTCCCCCATCCATTATTTAAGAAACCTACCTAGCCCTAGCCAATGCTTGATAGGAAATCCTTTTTGGTGCCATCAACATTGTCTTATCTTAAACCAAGACTTCACCTAGGATTGTGTAGTGACCCGATAGCCCTTTTTAGGCATTGGTTTATTTATCTCTTCAACCAAAAAAACAAAAAACATTTTCCTTTCTTCATTTCCTTTTTTATTTTGTTGTTTATTTTTGCAATCTCAGGTTTGAAGGCCTTGATCTCATGTTAGAATCCTAGATCTAATTTGGTTTTACTTGTTAAATATCTTCTTAGTTGGATCTATTCATGCTAGTTTATTTCTCATGGTACATCTTTTGAAGTTGGCATAAGCTGGGGTATTCATCTTGTTTAAATTGCTTATCTTTTGATCTAACCCTAAGAAACAAAGTAACTGTAATTTTCTTAAGTCTCATCATTTCTATTGGATCGCTTTAATTCATGCTTAGAAACGTATTGATGAACGTTAGTCTTTCTCTTATTTGCTTCATTTTCAAAGGACAATGTTCCAACATTGGGTTGTTTTCATGGTCCATACACATTAAACAAACAAATTGATGCCTTTAAGGGTGAAACACTCCACTGATTAGGAAAATAACTTGTACCTTTGGCACTTGTCATCATATTTTGAAGGTTGATGTCTTGCTTCTAAAGTCATTTTTCATATATGAACTTGCTCTTGGTGAATTTGACATATCCAAGTGGCATTTCAATGGCATGAATACACTCTTAACACTCACCTAATGCATAATATATCTTGTTGTTCTTTGGAACTTGTGACAAGTGTTTGGTAGGATTGATTAGTGATCCAAAATCTATCTTGATACATTATATTCTAGCAACATTTGAGCTTATATGACATCTTAAGTATACCCTTAACTAAATCGATGGCTAACATTAAGGAAGGACTTGGTGAATGGTGATAATGTCTCATGGTTTAAGGGATTGTCTTGAGGGTTTGTTATTATTGTTCTATAGATTGCATGGTCTCTTTTAGATTTTAAATGATACACACTTTTCGATACACATAAAAAGGCACTAAATTAAGAGTAACACTCTCACTATTGGTGCACTATCATACACAGTTTGCACAATACATGATCTCTTGGATATTGTTGCCAAGACTTGGGTGCATTCATTGTTTATCTTTCATGTTGAGAAAGGAACTAAAATATATCTTGATGGTTGGTTTCTTGTGGTAAGTATTGGCCCTAACACATACACACTTAAGCATCCAAAGGAACATTAATTTGTTGGTTTATCCTATTACATGGTCCACGTATACAAGGCACCCATGTTATTAGATAAATGTTGTTGATACTTATGATTGTATCATTGTTTGTAATACTTTAAAATTATACTCTTTCATGAAATTGATCTGTCCTAATATGCAGAGATAAATGTTCCTTGAATGTGATAATATTGCTCACCATTCTCATGATTAAGGATATGCATTAATGACCATTGTTGAATGACATGATTATGTTATATCTCTATTGTCCTCATTATTATTTAATAATAGCAATATACTTGGTGTTCCCTTGGTTATCATTGCAAACACATAACTCTTGGCATGCACTCTTTAAGTGGTGGAATGTTATCTGAATGGTGACAATGAGACTCTAAATCCTCGACGATACAAATATGATGAACTAATGATATACTTGATACAATCTCATGCTTGTCATGTCCCCATAGTGTGTTTTCCCTAATCTTGTGATCATGCACCTCTTAAGGGCGCGACACCACAATGGTTCTATATTGGTTGCTTGACAACACCATGGATACTTCATCCAGATTATGCCTCTTCACCTAGAGCATACCCATACTCGATTCTAGGCTACAAGCGAGTCACACTCCTAATCTAGTGCAACTCA
>SNQJ01S0077384.1:77339-88653 GCA_010110895.2 Picea sitchensis | reverse complement strand
AGCCAAAGAAGTTCAGTGATCTGCAGTTTATGCTTTTACTAGTGAGAACCCACCAGGGATCCGAAAACATTGTCACGCTTCTTCTGGAGAGACCTTGTCATATTCCCATGTATTATCCCTTTCTAATTGTATACTTAGTCGCCTTTCTATGATCGCAAGTTCCAATGTTGGCGTGTTGACATATCTTTATCTCCATCTATATCCTCACATGACGAATCCGACGGACCGTTGTTCCTTTTCATATTTAGTCAATTTTATGCCCGTGGTTGTCGAGTTAGCGCTTTCAAACTACGCTGCTTCTTGTTCTGTGAGATACATTTTCCACTAAAAATTTTCGTGATCTACAATTCCACCATGGACTCCTTCGTCCTTTTTCTCTTTTTTTCTTCCCATGTATTATGAGACTAAAAAGTATGGACATGATATTTTATAGAGCATGTTCGGCTTCCGCATTCCATATGTAGCCACTTTTTGGATCGCGGGTTCTCGGGTGGGCGGTCTCAAAATTGGGCCTCCATTGTTTCGTTCCCTACAAATAGCACCTAGAATTCCACGATATACAAATTGACAAGTGGACCTGCGGGCTAGCTGACTCAACATTTCACTTCTATTATTTCGTGTCCTCCAAACAGCGGTCGCAGTTCCACGATATACAAATTGACAGACGAACTCTAGGGTTGGCGGGGTCAAGATTGCCATTGTTTATGGATGGAAATCCCTATCAACTATCTAACAGTATCTAGAAACATTATTCTCAATACTAAATTAGCTTTTACTAGTGACAATTGGACACACTGGTACGAAATAGTTGGCATCACACCCTCCGCAATAGAAAAATTGACTACCGGATTCTGACATCATCCGCTCTTCTGTGTCACAGATTATGCTTTGAAATGTTACAAGTGATACAATTTGAACGTCGGGGCCACGCGTCTTCTGGAGAGACCTTGTCTTCTTCCCATGTATTCTCCCTTTCTAGTTATATACTTAGTCACCTTTCTATGATCACGGGTCCCAACATTGGTGTGTTGACATATATTTATCTCCATCTATATCCTCACATGATGACTCCAATCGACCTCTGTTCCTTTTCATATTTAGTCAATTTTATGCCCGCGGTTGTCGGGTTGGCGCTTTTGAACTATACTGCTTCTTGTTCCGTGAGATACATTTTCCACTCAAAAATTATGTTATCTACAATTCCACCATGGACTCCTTTATCCATTTTCTCTTTTTTCTTCCCATGTATTATCTGACTATAAAGTATGGACATGAGATTTTATAGAGCATGTACGGATTCTGCATTCCATACGTAGCCACTTTTTGGATAGCGGGTTCTCGGGCGAGCGGGCTCAAAATTGGGCCTCCATTGTTCTGTGCCCTACAAATAGCACCCAGAATTTCGCGATATACAAATTGACAAGCGGACCCGCAAGTTGGCTGGCTCAACATTGCACTTCTATTGTTATGTGTCCTCCAAACAGTGCTCGCAGTTTCACGATATACAAATTAACAGACAGACTCCAAGGTTGGAGGGGTCGAGATTTCCATTGTTTACGGATGGTAATCCCTATCAATTCTCTAACAGTATTTGGAAACATTATTTCCAATACTAAATTATCTCTTACTAGTGAAAACTGGACACACTGGTACGAAACAATTGGCATCACATCCTCTGCAATATACAAATTGAATACTTGATTTCGACATCGTCCGCTCTTCCATGTTACAGATTATGCATTCAAATGTTCTGAGCGATACAATTTGAACATCGGGGCCTCGCATCTTCTGGAGAGACCTTGTCATCCTGTTTTGGATCCTCCTGTTGTCGGGTTCACGAAATGTCCAATTCTTGGAAACTATTTCAGGTTGTCGCTTTCAAACTCTGTTGGTTCTTGTTCCATAATATACATCTTGCACTCGAAATTTCCGCTCTCTACAATTCCACCGCACACTCAGCCATTTTTCCCTTTTCTTCTTCCCGTGTGTTATCACCTTTTGGTTATATACTTTGTCTCCTTTCTATGATCGCGGGTTCCAGCGTTGTCGAGCTGACATATCTTCATTTCCATCTATATCCTCACATGATGAATCTGATCGATCGATGTTCCTTTCCATACTTAATCAATTTTCCATTGTTTACAGATGGTAATCCCTATCAACTATCTAACAGTATCTGAAAACAATATTTTCAATACTAAATTAGCTCTTACTAGTGACAAATGGGCACACTGGTACGAAACAGTTGGCATCACATCCTCCGCAATATACAAAGTGACTATTGGATTCTGACATCGTCCGCTCTTCTGTGTTACAGATTATGCATTGAAATGTTATGAGCGATACAATTTGAACGTCGGGGCCTCACGTCTTCTGAAGAGACCTTGTCTACCTATTTTGGATCCTCTTGTTGCTGGGTTCACGAAATGTCCAATTCTTGGAAACTGTTTCGGGTTGCCGCTTTCGAACTCTTCTAGTTCATGTTCTGTAATATACATCATGCACTCGAAATTTTCGCTCTCTACAATTCCACCGCGCACTCCACCCTTCTTCCTGTGTGTTATCACCTTCTGGTTATATACTTTGTCGCCTTTCTATGATCGCGGGTTCCAGCGTTGTCGGGCTGAAATATCTTCATTTCCATCTATATCTTCAAATGATTAATCTGATCAACTAATGTTCCTTTCCATACTTAGGAAGTGTTATGGTCGCGATTGTCGGGTTGGTTCTTTCGAACTCTGTTACTTCTTGTTCTGTGATATACATCTTGAACTCAAAACTTCTTTCATCTACAATTCCACCACGGATTCCTCAAACTCGCAAGCTTCATTCTACCACGGCTCACAAATGTTTCAAAGTATTTTCCGTTGCCTTCCATCCCCACTAACTTCCTATCGTTCCTAATATACATTGGTTGTGCTCTTACTAGTGACAATTGAACACAATCGTACGAAACAGTTGGCATCCGACCCTCCACAATATACAAATTGACTACCTGGTTCACATCGTGTACTCAAAAATTTTGTGATCTACAATTCCACCGCAGACTCCTTAGTTATTTTTCCCTTTTCTTCTTCCCGTGTATTATGGCTTTCTGGTTATATACTTAGTCACCTTTCTATGATCATGGGTTCCAGCGTTGGTGGGATGACATATCTTTATCTCCATCTATATAATCACATGACGAATCTGATCGACCATTGTTGCTTTCCATACTTAGCCAATTTTAGGCAATTTCAAACTCTGTTTCTTCTTGTTTCGTGATGTACATCTTGCACTCAAAACTTTCGTGCTCTACAATTCCACCGTGGACTCCTCGAACTCGCAAGCTTCACGCTACCATGGTTCACAAATTTTTCAAATTATATGTCGATGCCTTCCATCCCAACTAACTTCTTGTCCTTCCTAATATACATTGGTTATGCTCTTACTAGTGACTCTTACTAGTGACAACTGCATACACTGATACGAAATAGTTCGCATCTGCCCCTTCGCAATATACAAATTGACTATCGGGTTCCGACATCGTCCCCTCTTCTGTATTATAGATTATGCATTCAAATGTGCTGAACGATACAATTTGACCGTCGGGGCCTCACGTCTTCTGGGGAGACCTTGTAAGTCTATTTTGGATCCTCATGTTGACGGGTTCACGAAATATCCAATTCTTAGTCATTGTTTCAGGTTGGTTCATTCGGAATATGCTGCTTCTTCTTCTGTGATATACATATTGCATTCAAAATTTCCATGATTTACAATTCCACCGTGGACTCCTTAGTCCTTTTTCCCTTTTCTTCTTCCCATGTATTATCGCTTTGTCGTTATATACTTAGTCACTTTTCTATGATCGTGGGTTCAAGCATTAGCGGGCTGACATATCTTCATCTCCATCTATATCCTCACATGACGAATCCGACCAATCATTGTTCCTTTCCATAGTTAGCCAATTTTATGGCCACGGTTGTTGGGTTGGCGCTTTCCAACTCTGTTGCTTCTTGTTTCATGCTATACATCGTGCACTTAAAACTTCTGTGATCTACAATTCCACCCCAGAGTCCTCGAACTCGCAAGATTCACTCTACTACGGCTCATAAATGTTTCAAACTATTTGTCATTGCCTTCCATAGCCACTAACTTCATGTCCTTCCTGATATACATTAGTTATGCTCTTACTAGTGATATACAAATTGCCCTCTGGACTGTCCTACCATACCCTCTTCGGTGTTACGCGTATTGCACTCAAAAACCTCAGAGACATACAATTTGACCCTCACGCTCTCACCTGTGACGGTTGTACCTTCTAACCTTGTTTTGAAGTTGCTTTTTCCCGTGCCCACGACCTTCGTACTTTCTTAGTATGCAATTAGAAACCTTTCATGGTAACAACTCATCATGCAGGAACCATCAACATTGTCATTAATGAGTGAAACGCTCGAGGAGATCTCCCATTATTACGCATTAAACCAAGATATGTGGAGAGTTATTTTGTCCCTTCTGATTTTTCATCTCAAACACACATCGTCGTGTTGGCCCGTTCAAGAAATCTATAATGCTTAATCGCTCATTGTCGTATCCGCCATGTCCGCATTTCTATGTATGCAAATACTAGTGTTTAATGTTAAGAACGCATCATGCATCACCCGTCCAAATTGTCATTAATGAACGAAAGTCTCGAGGAGATCTCCCATTCACATGCATTGCACCAAGATTTGCGCAGGGTTATATTATCCCTTCCAACTTTTCATTTCATTCATCGTCTGGAGGAAACAAACGTTCTTGTAGACATATGGCAACAGGTTGATAGCAGTTTTGTGGAGATACAATAAATATCTTCGGACATGAGGACCAGAACTTCGAGTGGTACATGGCATACTTTTACTATTCATCCCATTCCGCCCAGAAGGAAGTGATTTGGAGCTCTAGAATCGCTCATGCGGGCTGCGTCCCTGAGGTTTTTGACTGTAAGGAGGTGGTCTCTTGGTGTGCCGAAAAATATATTCCAAGCCAAAAAATTATTCCACTGCGCGACCATTCTCATGTTTCTTTGTCACCTCAGGTCTTCCGCAAGATGTTAAAATTGTCGAAGCCAACATTGACGTTCAGAGGACAAGACTGCAAGCAGTTCCTAGAAAAACATGACAACGGGTTGGACATATTAGCCGAGTTCCTCAAAGACCCGACAACAGTTCCTGAAGATATCACAAAGTTGCAGGTAAGTTCCTTTAGAAATCCATTCTGAGAAATTGCTTGGTTGTTTACAAGAATAATGGGACAGGCATCCACGACAAGCATTTCCCATATAATTATTTATATTTTGTACTTCACAGTCGAGGAAAAATTCATTTTCGATTAAGGGAAGCTAATTTCGATTGAGATTTGTTCCCAGTTGTCACGATTCAAAGAATAGAATAAATTATATATGTCATTGTACTTGATTTTTGCAATAATGCATTGTTGTCTGTTTCCAAAACTGTAGATTCGATCTAGTAACATTCTGGTACCAGGCCTGTGGAGGCACAAGGCCTCCCATTGTTTTTATGAAGTTTTTAATGGCTTGGTCTCAATTTTCAAAGATTTAAAGTTAGGGAAGGATGCTCTGTGGATGTCTGTCCAGGCAACCAGGTTTTTGAACAGGAAGGGCACACTTGAACAAAAGGAAAATCACAATGTACTCATGGTCTTTGGCTCTAAGGAAAATCCTTCTTTCCTTCCATGCCACATCACTGACAAGATGTTTGTTGCAGAAATAGCAAGGCAATACAACCACTGGTTGCATTTTTTCCATGACAATAAAAAAAAACAATTCATTCCTCTACCCTAGAAAGTCGGAGACTGCGTCCCCAGAAATGTCAACAAGATTGATGAATTTGTCGGCCATTTCAAGAAATTGAACCTAAAGTATGTTGGAAGGCTAAAAGGGTTCGACCATGATGGGATTTTTCAAGAACATTTACTGGAAATTGGCTTTAACATCTCTTTTATCCATAGACACCTCATCGAAGACCGGGACAGTGACGACAACAATCCTTCTTCTGGCGATTGCAACGCACACACATTGCAAAGCGCAACTGAATTGTACAGACAACAGGGAAAAGTATCCAGTGAGAAGAGTGCCCAGTCCCCCGTCGGCACTCCCAAGAGCACGACATCATGGAGCATCGCTTCAACGGCCTACCCCAGTAAGAAAACAACCTATAAATCTTCAAACGAAGGAGGAGATAAGAACCCTCCTCGCATAAAAATTGATAGTTCTCACAAAATCCCACTGATGAAGAAGAGAAAAAACAATGCAGGGCAGGTGGATGAAGCCGAAATTGAAAGTGAACAGGTGCAATTTGAAATTGAAACTGAGCACATACACAAAATTGGGTCATCTATAATGGAAATAGATGAGACCGAAATTTTTGACGAAGATGAATCCTTCATATTCCAGAGCATTGTTTTTGACAGCCAATCTAAAAGTATGGTCATTGAAAAGAGAGATCTAATAAACAGGAAAGGCAAATATCACACAGAGATTAACTTTAGGGAAATACGGTTGTCCCAAATCTCCCTATTTCACCAAGTAATCGGTGATGCTCTTCATGATTCGATTGGAGGAATTGAAGCGAAAAAATCCAGAGTGAAAGAACACCTCAACGAATTTGAGCGGGCTTTCATTGCAACCCCAGAATTTGCCAGTCCTTTAGCACAAACTGTGCCTACTACCACTGCAGCCAAGATGAAAGTATCCTCTACTCTCCTTGCATGCTCTAGAGCCCTTGTTGACAATAACATCAACAAAAGAATGCATATAGTTGTTGAAGCCTGGGAAACATCACAAAATTTAGTTTCCTTCGGAAAGAAGGCAAATGATTTGCTCGAACATTTGGAGGTGAGTTTAAAAAATGATTAGTGTTTCTATGAAGAGGTGCTGACCCATTTTTCCAACTATGTCGTCAACACATCGGAACTGAAAAGAAGACAAGAGAAACTCCCCTCCCCAAAGCAGACCAAAAAAGTAAAAGCATGTTGGAAAAAGAAAGTTAACAACCTGGAGCTCATTGTTGAATAATGTAAACAATCCATATCAGAAAAGGAATTTTTATTCATAAGCCTGATCCAAATAGACTTAGTTGGAAGTACCAACGACGTTCAAGACCCAAACTTAATTCTCAAATCCTTGTCAATAACCAAAGAAACCTTCCATGAACAACTTGATATTTTAAAGGGGTTATCTTTCGAAAAGTTTTACAACATAGTTGAACATCGTCTAGATGAGCTCAAGCGTTGGGTATTGGACTATGCAGCACACAATGAAGAAATTGAACAGAGTCTGCATAGTATTTCAATGGATCTAAGGAAATTAGAAAACGACCTTTGCGACATAGAAATTTGTGATGAAATCAACATGGCTCCCATGAGAAGCTACATTGAAGAATGGTTCCAACAAAGAATGGACAACCTCATCTAGGAAGGGAAATAACCGGTCGACGGGACTCCACTGACCATCAACCACAGCAACAAAAATGCATCGACTTCATAGTAAGTATATACTTACATCTTCTTTTCTTTATCAATCCAGTTTAAGTCTATATTGTCATCTTGTTTTCTTTATCAATCCAATTATTACCTATTTAAATAGAAAACTGTAACCAAAGACTCATAACTTCCAATTTCTTATTTTCAGGTCTTCCTCTCTACCGCCACAGACTTCTTCTTTCGACATTCCTAATTCTTGTACCTATTTATTTTTATGGTCCGCGGGAGCCCCAATCCCAATCTATATGACAAATGCATTTAAGTTTCTAGAAATATGTAACAGGTGTTATTAATTTTTGATAAATTTCAAAGAAAACCGATTCAGAAATGCCTTTGTTGAATGCTACATTTTGGGTGTCCAGGAACCTTTGTAGTTTTTTCCAAAGAAAACTAATTCGGGAATGCCTTTATTGTATGCTAAATTTTGGGTGTCCAAGAACCTTTGTAGTTTGTTCCAAAGAAAACTAATTCGGGAATGCTACATTTTTTGTGTCCTATTCTATGATAAATTTCTTTTGTCCAGGAACCTTTGTTGATGTAACAGACGTTGCTACTTTCAAAGAAAACTAATTCGGTAATGCCTTTGTTGCATGACATTGTTACTATTCTATTGTATGCCAAATTTTTGGTGTCCAGGAACATATAATTTGATAAATTTCAAGATGTTGTTACTATTCTATTGTATGTTTTTTAATGTTGATGTAATTTCCAAAAATATGTAACAGACATTATTAATTTTTGATAAATTTCAAAGAAAACTGATTTGGGAATGCTAGATTTTTTTGTGTCCTTTTGTATGTTTTTTTTCTCCAGGAACCTTTGTTGATCTAACAGATGTTATTACTTTCTAAGAACACTAATTCGAGAATGCCTTTATTGCACGATGTTGTTACTATTCTATTGTATGCTAGATTTGTGTTGTCCAGGAACCTATGCTTTCATAAATTTCAATTTTTGTTGTGTCCAGGAGCCCTTGTTTTAAAGAAAACTAATTTGGGAATGTTAAATTTTTTGTATTTTTTTCCGCGAACCTATGTAACAGATATTATTACTATTCTGTTGTATGCTAAATTATGTGTGTCCAAGAACCTTTTAAATGTTTTTGCACCACGTTGTTACTATTCTATAGTATGCTAAATTTATGGTGAGCCTTTCTTGCAGGACGTTGTTACTATTCTATTGTATGCTAAATTTATGGTGTCCAGGAACCTATAATTTGATAAATTTCAATTTATTCTATGTCCACGAGCCCTTGTTTTAAAACAAACTATTATTTTTTTCATATATTCCAAATAAAACTATTCTTTTGTCTCCTTATATATTTATGTGCTCCTACATTTTTATCTTCAGCTTCTTTAAATTTCCAGGAATATGTAACACCTTTTATTATTATTTTTATATAAATGTCATAAAATTGTGTTCACTACTTTTTTTCTACTCACATATATAGAGAGTATGTCATTTCTTGCATCTTTACCTTAAAATTCAAATAGTCCGCAAATCCGCTTGTCAATTTGTATATCGCGGAATTTTGGGTGCTCTTTGTAGGCCACGGAACAACAGAGGCCCAATTTTCAACCCAAGAACCCGCGATCCAAAAACTGGCTAAGTATGGAATGAGGGCTTTGTGCATGCTCTATAAAATCTCATCCCCATATTTTATAAAAGTACATATTTCGTATGTATAAAAGTAAATATCCACTTTATAAAATTACATATTTCGTATGTATAATTTATGTTGTCCAGGAACCTATAATTTGATAAATTTCAATTTCTTGTGTCCAGGAACCCTTGTTTTAAAGAAAACTAATTCGAGAATGCTAATTTTTTTGTTCTTTTGTCCACGAACCTATGTAACAGACGTTACTACTATTTTTTTATATTTTTGTCCACGAACATATGTAAAGAAAACTAATTTGGGAATGCTAAATTTTTTGGACACGAGGCCCTTCAAATTCAAATAGTCCGCAAGTCTGATTGTCAATTTGTATATCATGGAACTCTGGGTGCTATTTGTAGGGCACAAAACAACAGAAGCCCAATTTTCAGCTCGAGAACCCGCGATCCAAAAACTGGCTAAGTATGAAATGAGGGCTTCGTGCATGCTCTATAAAATCTCATCCCCATACTTTATAAAAGTACATATTTCGAATGTATAAAAGTAAATATCTATTATTATTCTTATTATTCGATATAAAAGATTGAAATATTACATAGCTCTGCTCAAACATATACTCATACATATGACAAACAAACAAGATCTCATTTCTTATGTATGTGTATAACCACACTCCATCTTCCCATACCCACAATGATATCGCCATTAATTAGAAAACCTGACCACCATTAAATCTATCCATTGATTTAGATTTTGATACAACATAATAATAAATATTTTGAGATATACCCTTAGAGAACCATGATGGGACATTATTCTAAAGCCCTCAGCTAGATGAGAGATACTCTTAGACAACAATGATGGGACATGATTCTAAAGCCCTCATGTAGATGAGAGAGCTAGATGAGAGTTTTGGACTAGCAATGGAGACAAATAGTCCTCAAGAGTGGAAAAACAACAATGAAAACACTAACACTCAAGTCATATCAACTCATAACGTAAAAAAATAACCACCATTCACAATCATGATAAGCTCATAATATAAAAAAATTAACTACTATTCACAATCACAATCACAATCACAATCATTATAATTTGCTTTTGAGATTTTTATTCTAAAACCACCAAGGTGGACCCGTGATACTAGTCTTGACACTTGGCTCTACCATTCCAAAATGGAAAAGACTAAAAACACTAAAGTCAATCAAGTGAAATCAATTCAAGCATGTAAACCTTAGTGGTTTCCCATATGACAACTATTTTAGTGCATAACACATTCATGTTTTATCCACAAACGGCATGCGAGGCTCACTTCCTAAAAGTGAACTCCCTTTAAATGATCTTATGATTATCCTACCTTGTGATGAATTCCATGATATTTTTATATATATCTTATGAATATTCTATTGATGTTATAAAATATGTTTTTGGTTGTATTTGAATTTAATTTAGGTGATTGTATTTTTCATAAATGATATATTGAAATTTTAATAAGTAATTGTTGTAATGATTTTGAGTATAAAATTCATAAAATCTATTCTTAAATTTATAAAAAAAAAATCTATTTTATTTTATTATAAATTATTTTCAAAATAAAAAAATAATCTCAAATTTTTATCAAAATATATATTAAAAAATAAATATATACTAAAAAATAAAAAATAATTTTTCAAAACATAATAGATATTTATTTATTACACTATCCCATAGGGGAACAAAGAAATAAATATTGACATGACACTAAAAAGGCTTGTCCTATGTTGACAATATATCAATTTATAATGAATGTTTTATATATTAAAAAATAAATATATACTAAAAATAAAAAATAATTTTTCAAAACATAATAGATATTTATTTATTACACTATCTCATAGGGGAACAAAGAAATAAATATTGACATGACACTAAAAAGGCTTGTCATATGTAGGCAATATATCAATTTCTAATTAATGTTTTAT
This sequence comes from Picea sitchensis, assembly GCA_010110895.2. NCBI lineage: Eukaryota > Viridiplantae > Streptophyta > Pinopsida > Pinales > Pinaceae > Picea > Picea sitchensis. Next base: position 77,553 of record SNQJ01S0077384.1, on the reverse strand, counting down.
TGTTCAGTTCATTTTTTTTTACATCGATTATGAGTCATATTCATGGTTGAAATCTAATTTGTGTTTGTTGGCTTTTGTATTATCATTATAGTTATATAGATAAATATATTACTTTGATGTATTTAAAAATTGTTAATAATAAAGTATATATTAAAAATGATGATTATTGTTTATTGAAATTAATATTGTTTTATTTTTTTATATATTGGGGAAT
>SNQJ01S0077384.1:23709-42506 GCA_010110895.2 Picea sitchensis | reverse complement strand
AACCAGAGAGAAATTGAGTTCCTGCTCAGTTTCAGTTGGTCTTCAAGAATGAAGATGAAGATGAGAAATTTTCCAGGTCCAAGAAGGTTCAGAGTCCAACATATACAGCAACGGTGGAGTTGTTGAGATCAATCTCCAAGTGGGAGATTGTTGGTTGTGGAGCCTGATTATCTTCCTGATTTAGAGGTCCTTGCTTTTAGCAGTGTTTATACCCCATGAAGACTTTACACCCCAGAAGTATGTACACTCTTCCACGCGGGGGAGTGCAGAGGGGGGTACCCCCTCTGAGGGGTCCCGGGGGGCTATCCCCCCGGCTGGGGGGTTCGGGGGAAAAGCCCCCGAAGGAAAAATTGCCTTGTAAATGTATATTGTAATTTCATTTTAAATATGGACCGTTCATTATAAGGTCGCAGATCTAACGACATAAATTATGTTAGGGTTTTTTGCCCTGGAAGGAAACCCTCTGTTATGAGGGAAATGTATTGCAGCTATGCATTATGGCGAGTATTGTATTCTGAGAGAGGAGACTATGAGAGAAAAAAGAGGAAGTTAAAGCGGGTTTTGCTGTAAGTTGTATCCCTTCATTTGTTGGATAATAATAAAGGAAGGACCTGGCAATTTCTCTGTTGGACGTAGCCCACATTGGGTGAACCACGTAAATCTGTGTCTCTATTGTATTGTGTATCTTCTGTGTTTTGTTTTCACATTTGTTTTATTTTATTGCTCCACGGTCCTGTTTTTATAATACTCACCACTGGGAAATGAACAATATATTGAGCCAATAAAGCTTTGTTATCCTGAAAATTCTTGTATCTCTGGTTCTAGAAAACCTTGAATCAGAGATCCAACCCTTGTATTCTTCCTCACGTCATCCTTTTCCTCTTTTGATTTACAAAATTCTCCAAGTGTACCAAATCCTCCTTGATATTGAGAGAAAATCTAGGTGGAAATGCCTTGTTGTCTGCATGGCATCTTTTTCTACTATGGTTATGTACCAAGGAAGGCATTAGGGAATGTGGTTTATGGTTGTAGGTTTCATCCTTTTGTGAGATCTTTTTCTACTAGATTCCAAGTTTAACTCAATATCTTCCTGAGTCTTACTCATAGACTCGTAGGGGGTGGAGGAATTGAATTGTGAATGAGGCCAATGGTTGAAATAGAAACCAATAGAGGCGACTAGAGTAGGAGGACAAGTTGAGATGTCACAGTGGTAAGACAAGGCCAACAAAAGAAATTTAAAACTGGAGGAATGGGGCTTAAGAACAAATTCCCTCAATTGGTGAAGGTAGCCCCAATTAGCTTAATGAAATTCCTAGATTTATAAACATGAGCCAGAGAAATAGAACATGAAACCGCTAAACCATGAAACAAAGAAGGTGCTAAGAAATACCTAATCAGAGGACTTAGAGGAGCGTCATTGACCACGGGTCTTAGGACTAGTTTTCCTCCTTAACTCAATGTCTAAGCTCCATGAATGTTCGCTAGCACTGGGACTATCCCAAACTTCTAGAGCTGAAATACTCAAATTCCTCTTTCTTCCATATTGGTGCATACCTTTAGTCTTGTCATGAATTCAGTTGCAAGCATAGAGGTTGGGTGGACTCAATTGGGGATGATTTCCGTCAACCTGTTCCTCGCCTCACTCAAACATAATCACTTATACTTCATGTTACAGGCTGATGTTCACCTACCCCACATGGAGGATTGTGGTGTCGACATATGGCACCCCATCTAGGTGGTTTTAGGAGGTAATAATTATCAACATGATTTAAAGGGATTTCTTTTATCACTTATTTTAATTTTAATTATGATACATTCACTAAATCCGCGAGTCTCGTATGTCACTTGTGATTGTAACACTCAAAGTAGGATTCAAATCATTTTTTTTCACTCTACAATTTAATATGGATGATATGTATAACAATTTTTTTAGGGAAAACCTTGCAAGGCAACTCTTGGGCACTTCCCCACATTTCACAAATGATACCCAAAGTAAACTTGTCGACCTTGATCGTGGCACCTGACCTGATGATGACAATGAGTGAGGTACATAGTAGAGGTAGCTAACCTGAGAGATAGACCTTGTGACCTATTGCATAAAGCTCAAAACACTCAACCACTTGAACTAACACTCCAGAGTATGCTATATATGACAATGACAAATCAAAATGAAAAAATAAATCACAATATATAAATGTGATCTATTAATGTAATGTGTGTGTGTGTAAACAATCGATTGGGATTTATATTAATTAAGGGTTTAGTCTCAATACTTGCAATCGTTGGGATTTTTAAATTTCATTTTCTAGGATGGATAAAACCTTGTTTTTTATGCATTAATGTCAATTTTGATTAATAATTCTTTGGTAGATTGAATGATAAATACTACATTGATTTGGGTGTGTGTGGATTAGGGTTTGGCGCATCGATGGAAGGTGAGGGTTTTCTATGGAGGTTTAACCGCTCATAGTGTTTGGGAATGAAGGTAGATGGGATGGATTACACTACATATCCCAATGATGATGAATCCATCTTTGCATTGTGGGTTATTTCTAAGACTAGAGTTGATACTAGGTTTAGGGGGTTCTCAAGGCCATTGGGAACAATGTATTGTCATTTAGTTATGTTGATGAGTAGTGTAAGTTGGAGACCTCTCATTTGGTGGCATGCATATTAGTCGAGCTAGAGTTGAAGTATGACCTAGTAGAGGTTATTGAAATTAAAATAGGAACGACCCTATGTACAAGTTATGGATTGTGTTGGTATCCCTTTTGGATGTTCATTTTATCATTTGTATGGGGACTTGGTGAATGATTGCTCATTAAAATTCCATACAAAGGAATGGGGAAGAAAACATGATAGTTGTAATAGCCAGTAATGATTTAATGAAGTTCAATTTCTTGGTGGAGGTGTCAAAATGTTAGTAATAGAGAGAGGGAGGAAGGATCTAGGAAGATAAGGTTGTAGAGTAAGGAGAAAAAAGGTTATGGGGTCATTGTCTTGGGGTGGAGAACAATCATTGGAAGCATCTTTTAGCTTCCCTTTGATGGAAATTACCAATGAGACTTGGGCTTTACTAGAAAATGAGCTTCTAAGATTGGAATCCACCTTGGAGTAGTGACTTCTACAATCTCATATGTGTTTTGTTCCCCCACTTGGTTCATATTTTATTGAGAATTCAAAGGTGAATTTATCTTTTGAAGAATGGTTTAGACTAAATGTCTATAAATAAATTACTATAAATAAGGTGATGAAGAATGCTAAACTTAAGGCTGAGAAGGGTTGTTTGTTAGCACCCGTCCAAGAGGAGAGATGGATGACAATAGAGGGAGGGGATGTTAGTTCCATCAAGGACCCAAGGAATGAATTGGTAGGTTTGGTGGACAAAATGGATTTTATGGTTGAAGCTGAGATTACCTTAAAAATCAAGGCATTCAGATATCATCTCCATATAGGTGGTTTAAGTAGAGACAATGCAGATATCATCTCCATATAGGTGGTTTAAGTAGAGACAATGGGAATGCTTTTAGTTTGTAATAGGCGGGAAAACACTTTTTTCTATTGCCCAAAATACTTGGCTCTCAAGGAAGTATAGGAGAGGAAATTAAAATCCCTAAAAAAGGCCCTTAGAGCATGACAAGCCCTTGGTCAAGTTAACTTGACTACCTCATCATGTACAAGAGGAAAATATAGGCCAAAATATCTTCAAAAGTGAGTGAGATAAATGTCCTAATATGTTATTACTTTCTTTCCACACTAGGCATGTGTAGCTCAATCATCATTGTGATGCCTACCCTGTAGCTAGGCATGTGGCATCTATGCCTACCTAGGTTCATAATCTATGGGTAGCTTAATCCTCATATATTTTGAGGGGACAAAATATAAGGGTGATTCCTACCTCTAGCCAAGTATGCATACAGGAGAGAATGTTTGTAATGATAATAATGTCCCTCAATATTAGAGGGGTAGGTAAGGCCTCCACAAAACTTGCCCTTGGGAAGTTAATGGATTTACAACAACTAGATATTATAATGCTCCAAGAGACAATGGGAGAGGGTATTGATATTATGGAAGATCTATCTAAGCTATGGAAGGATTGAGAATTTCTATTAGTGGATTCAATAGGGAAATTTGGGGGGTTGTTAACATGTCAGAGAATAAAATCATTGAGATGGACCAACTCTTTTTTTGTGGTCTTAGGGATTGGAGTAGAGCTCTACTCCTTGGAGCAGGGAATGACATTTTCTATGATCAATTTGTATGGACCATATGAGGAAAGAATCCCTTTTCGGGAGAATTTACTAGGACACCAATTTATGATAATAAGGAATATTATTATGGGAGGTGTCCTTAATTTCACAGTTAAGAAAGCTGATATTTGGGCGAAGTTATCTAGGGAGGACCCCATGGTTGATTTCTTTACACAAAAATGTGAAGAAGTAGGCCTAGTGAATGTTGAACCTATGAAATGTACTCCTGCTTGATGGAATTTAAGGATGGGAAAGAAAGGATAGCCAAAAGGCTTGATAGTTTTCTGGTGTTGGCAACAATTATGAATGATTCGTAAAGTTTGAGCTCTCGAGTTGAGGTGGGAGGTGTCTCTAACCATCTTCCCTATTCTACTTCAAGTAGAAAAGGAAGACAATAAGCCTCCCATCTCCTTCAAATTTAACTCAAAGTGGCTTGAAGACGAAGTTGGGAACTTAGTAAAGATTGAATGGATAGGGTATGATGATTCTTTAAGGGTTTTCCAGTTTGCAGCTATCAATGAATCTCAAAAGAGTTAAGAAATAAATGTATAATTGGGTATATGTTAAGAGAAGAAACAATGACATGCATTGATATCGATGGAGGATCAAATTGTAGCCATCTATGTTCAAACCATGGAAATGACCTTTGATAAAGATGTAAGGAATAACCTAAGGAATTTGGATAATGGAAAGAGGAAGTTATTGGAAGAATAGGAAGCTCATTGGAGACTAAAGAGTGGGGCCTCATGGATAGCTAATGGAGATCAAAATACTAAGTATTTTCATAACTATGCAAATCATCAGAATAATACCAACATCATTTGGGAAATAGAAAATGCATGTGGGAATAAACCAAGGTCCTTCAAGGAGATCATTGAGTTGGGGTTTACACATTTTAGTGGTTTGTATAAAGAGTAGGATATAGTAAACATAGTAGATATTGTGAAGATTGCTTATTTATTTCCTAGTTTTGCAAGGGAGGAGGAAAATGTCACATTAATTGATGAAGTGTCAAAGGATGGATTGAAATATGTGTTGGCTTCTCTTTGATGGAGGAAGAGTCTAGGCCTGGATGGTTGGATTGTAGAGTTATTTATAGGGTTTTATAATATGCTGGAAGAAGATGTTATGAGGGTGGTGGAGGATTCTAAGAAATCAAGGAAGATCTTGGGTGCTTTTAATTCAACATTCTTAACTTTAATTCCAAAGAAGGATAATCAACATCTTTTGAGGATTTCAGGCCTATTGCACTATGTAAATAAATATATGAGATTATAGATGGAATCATAGGTGCAAGGGTAAATAAGTTTCTATCATAGTCCATTTCCAAAGAGCAATCTAGTTTCCTAGATGGGAGATAAATTCACAAAGCAATAAGAGTGGCTCAGGAAGGTTTACACTCTATAAGAACTCGTAGATTGAATGTTATGGTTATGAAGTTGTATTTATCAAAGGCATATGATAGATCTAATTGGATTTATTCGAGACTTGTTCTAATCCACATAGGGTTTGAAATGCAATTGGTAAATTGCATTATGGGCTGTTTGACATCTGTTTCTTTCACACTTCTATTTAATGGATCAACTTCAAGTTTCTTTAGGCCCTCTCGACTTCTAGAGTTTTAAGGAAAGGATGTCCCATGCCCCCCTTACTCTTTTTAATCATAGTTGACAATCTAAGTAGATTTGTCTCAGAGGCAGAAAGAGTAGGATCCTTGAAGGGTTTACAATCATGAAGCTCATTTTCTCTTATTCATCTTATTTTTGTTGAAATTTTGCTACTCTTATGTGACGGTTCTAGAAAATATGTTTCTAAGCTCAAAGAAATGTTGGATTTGTACAACATAGCTTCAATAATGGATATATATATATATATATATATATATATATGCTAAAATCCTCCATTGCGTTTAATGGTATGGAGGATGAACAAGCCAAAGTGATTTTGTAGGCATTTCCATTTTAGAAAGTGGACTTTCAAGGAGTTTTTAAGTATTTGGGTTTCTTCTTGAAGCCAAATGACTATAGGAAGGAAGCAAGGTTGGAATTGGATGATCGAGAGGATTGAGAAAAGAACCAAGCTTTGGTGCAATAGATGGATCTCTTTGGAGGACAAATTCACTCTAGTTAAGTCAAGCTTGGAGGAAATTATATTGTCTTTGCACTCTATGGCCTTCATACAAAAAAGAGTGTTTGAATCGATAATAAATAAATGTTTCAAGTTCTCGTGGATTTCTAAGTGTGATAAATATGGTATCCCTCTAGTTAAATGACAAACTTTGGTAAGAATAGAGGAAGTTGGAGATTGGGTTTAAAAAATATACATCGTTTTGGAAAGGCATTAGTAGCCACAAGTTTACAGAGGTTAATATCAAAGGATGGATTGTGGAGTTAGATAATAAAACAAAAGAACTTTAATCCTCTTAAAATGGAGGACTAGATAAGGAAAGAGAACAAATCCTTACACAATGCGCCAATAACTTGGAAGGCTTTGGTTCTATCTTTTCCATTGGTTGGAAATTGGTTAATTTGGAAAGTTGATAATAGAAAGAAAGTTATATCCATGAGTTTGTAGTGAAGAGGGCTTTAGGCTTTCTAATCAATTGATTGAATCTTCACATGATCAATGAATATTCTTATTGAGCCAAGCAATGGATGTAACAAACACATCTATATGATAACAATGATGGAAGAGTGGTGACAATGTGCTTTTGATAGATGCATAGGAAGGGTAATGGAAAGGCTATGTAGAACAACTTAAGAAATGTCACATTTGATTGAGGGAGGAAGAGGATGTCCTAATCCAGTCGAGGAATCCTTGTCGAGGTGAATACACTTCCAAACTAGGCTATAAGATCATGTTTGAAGAGCCAACTCAAGATGAACTATAATGGTGGTGAAATACTATATAGAGATCAAAAGCCCCGCTTAATTATGAAGTATATATGTGGTTTTCCCCTGGGAACAAAGCCTTGACTTGGAAGGTTCTCCAAAAAATAAGTAGATCTAGTCAAGGGCATTGTATTATGTGTAAATAGGAAAATGAAACAGTTGATCATCTATTGACTAATTGTAATTACATTAACAAAATTTGGGAAGAAATGGAGAAGATGATAGGCTACAGAGGAGGTTGGTAGTGTTAGTTAGTCAATGGTTGTTTAAAGCCTTGGATTGGGGATAAATATTTGAAAGTTTTTATGGCCCTTCCATTAATGATATCTTGGGAACCTGACCTGCAATAAACTTTGATATCATTAGAGATACATATATCCCTACTTTCTAATGCGCTTCTTAGATTTGGTCCTTATTTTAATTCATTAAAATTTAGATCAAAATGCCAAAGTCTAGGTTATTAGGACATCCTCTAATTGATAAGACGGGGCCTTGGGGTTATTTTGACTAAGATGGCCAAGATCATCAATCCATGCGTTGCATAGGGGGAGTTTTATTTATGAATGAAAATTGCTTTATAAACTTCAAAATTATACTGGGAGAGGGTTCTAACAACTTTACTGAGCTATTGGCTTTGAAGTGTTTATCGAAGATGGTAGTAGAGAAGGGCCTTAACACCCTTTAGGTAATTGGGGACTCTCAATTGGTTCAAAATTGGATGAATAGTAGTAGTAGATCGAGGAACTTGTTTCTTCAACCAATCCTAGAGCATGTGAAAAGGATGGGGACAAGGTTTTCTAAAATCTCTATCAACATGTGTATAGAGAACTATTTTTTGTAGTTGATGGGTGGTCAAAGGAGGGCTTGCTCCTGGTAGTCAACACAGGTTTTTACAAGGAATCTCATGATGGCATTATCATTGAAAATCCAATGCTAGGTTTTGGAGCATAAAATTGAATTGAAATGCAAATGTTTTTGTTACTCTTTGAGACTAAACTATTCTTTTATATCATATACTTGTTTGTATTGTAAATTAGTGGATATGATGATAGTAAGGGAAAAATAGACTACTATTATATGGATCATGAATCCATGTTTATACCAAATAAGCGTTGAATAGTTTTGTTATGTTCTTGCAATTTTGTTTCTAAACATTCTTTTGATTTTTAGGTTGTGTTAGGGCATATAATAAATACAATGGATTGCAGAGTTATTTTTTATAATCCCGAAGAGGGTTGTATGGTTTTGATGGCAATTTCAGTTTTGATAGGTCATATTTTTTTTTCTTGAATGCTATTCAAGCATCCACTAAATGTAACTTTTTATATAAAATAAGAAGTCGCGACTTCTTCTTTTTTAAGTCGAGGAAAAAAAATACTACATTGATCCATTAGACAAGGACATCCTTTGGTCATTATTCATATGCACTTGCTACTGATACTTATAGACACATTAGGGGCTTTAAATATTATAGGGACACAGAGATAATCTAAACGTATGAAAATATTGTAAAAATACTATCTATTTCAATGATTATAGTCTAAACGTCTTATAAATTGTTTTTTTTTAGTCATTCAAAATAACATGAAAAAATTAACATTTTTTAGTTTGAAAGTTGCAAACGTGCAAAGACATTTGAAAAGTATTTGAAAGTTGCGAGAGGAATGAGGGTTGATACATGTTGAGTCCACACGTAAACAAACAAAGAGACATTTCACAACGTAATCGCAATAAATAAATAAAATGAATTAGAATATTATTTATTAATAAAATTAATTAGAATATTGTTAGGACGGTTCGGCGAAATAAATTTGGAGTTGGGATGTCATATCTCGCATTTTGCCCCGTGAGGAGCGTGTGGTAAGCAAGGGACGGCTCGTGCATATTCATCTCTTTCTCATGGTTTCCATCCATCTCTTCGTGCCCACGGTACTCTCGCCTCATCACGCCCCTCAACTGCCCGTATTAATTACTTCTTTATTTTTTACTGGTCCGGTTATTAACCACCATTATATGTCTAAATAACTTTATTATTTAAACACCATAATAACTTTATGATTATGGATTGTGTTTTAACATTGTAAAATTTAGTAGGGTATTTAAAGGTGGTAAATTTATTTTTACATTAAAAATAATAAATATATTGATTAAAAAATTATAATTTTCTCAAAAATTTCTTGGGTTAATTTCAATGATGGTAAATTTGAAAAAATAGAATGTTTAGCTTTCCTTAAACAAAACTATTTGAATTCATCCATGATACTTTCATTTTGCAACTACATTGTTGCTATGTTGTTTGACACTTTCTTGTAGCAACGATACCATAATCAAAGCCACCACTATTGTCAGTGTTAATAAGCATGATATTCACAATGATGTTAGTGTCGTTTGATTAGACTTTACATCATTTTAGAAGTGAGAAAGTTTTTTGGAATCTTGTAATTGAGATCTTTCTTCTCGTTTTGCGAAGCATGATAACCACAACAATGGAAACATCCTTTAACACAATAAAATGAGCAATGGCATTGTTGTTGCGATGATCGAACCTATTCAAGAGGGTAAATGAAGAGCTCAACATCGTAGTTGGAAGATATCGTATGTTAGACAAATTAAACCTTCCCAACTTGAAGTGTTTGGAGGTGACCATAATAAAGATTTTGTCTTTATAATACCGCATGTGGTGGTATGTAGCATTCGATATGTCGTTGACCACCTATTAGTTGAGCTTGGACCAAAAAATTGTGAGCTTTTTCAAAGGTGTTACATTACAAATTGATTTATTTTTTAATTATCTAAAAGCATTTTTTCTAGGATTTGTTTGGCTATTCAAATCAACCTGTTATTGCCGAGCCGACAGTGAGAAATAAATGCAAAGGTAACTTACAATCTATGCAATAATGATTTTATATTATATCGATATACGTTACAAAGATGCGATGTATCTTACAATCTTTGCAACAATGATTTTTTATCATATCGATATAAAACAGGGGGAGAGGCACAAACATAGGTTTAAGCTATTGATCCAATAGAAACAACATCACTACCAACAATTGTTTCATCGACTGACTCATAATCCATGGAAGTTTATACCGCATAAGCATAGACATTAATGGACGGATCATAGGTATGGGTGGAGGTAAGAACATTCAAGCCATCAGTTCTGGCGTGCATATGGGCGCAGAACCATGTGGCATATGTTATAGAACTCACTATCATGGATTCAAGTCGCCCTTGCACTTGGTTGTTTTATAATTTTTCTTTTTATTACGACAAGTATGCTGGTAGACAAATCTTGTTTGATAAAGCCTTTGCTCCTGCTTTGTATGGCAAGGGAGTTGTGGATGGCAGGAGGGTATTATACACCAATTGTCATGTGGCTCACGATCAACACTTAGACCTCAAAATGTGAGAACACCTCAATAAATCTGATTCTTTAACCATGATCATGCTTTTGTTCATTGTGAGGACATTGTTATAAAGATTCTTTTCAAACACTACAGAAAGACTTAAAATCCTTAATATAGAAAAAACACTTACTATTACATTATTTAAAGTGGTTTAACACAATTTGAACTTGACGTTGTCATAAAAATTGAAGACAATATGAACAATTTGATTTCACGATCAACTACTACTTTAACTACAATTCTACAATTAATAAAAACACAAACTCCTATTTACTTTATCCTCTATATCTACTCTCTAATTTAATTTCACTATAAACTACTACTTTAATTACAATTCTACAATTAACAAAAACACAAACTCCTATTTACTTTATCCTCTATATCTAATCTCTAATTTGATTTCATAATAAACTCTTACTGTAATTTCTACCATTAACAAAAACACAAACTCCTCTTACTTTATCGTCTATATCTTCTATGTAATTTCCTTTAAAATTATCCTTCACCTACTTCAAATTCAAACAATATATTATTATTAATATCAATAATATATTTATATTTTAAGGTGTATCTATATCGATTAAAGTATATATATAAACATTAATACCTTCGATTAAAGTATATATATAAACATTAATACCTATCACTATCATTATTATTATATATAATGAATCTTATAAAACATTAAAATCTCGGTGGAATGTATTGATATTCAACGGTCAATTGATGATTCCACGTCTCCACACGGTGACAAGATTAGATGTTGACATAGATACCTCTTGTTGTATATTCACCACATATGGCATTCTCAAATTAAAAAAATCTCTACCCATCACTTAAATATAATTTTGTTTATGAATTTGACGTTTTTACCGTGCCCTCATAAATTTACTCTCACGACGTCGATGAGTTGGCAGATCAAATATATTAAGAAAAAAACTTAATCCCTATATCATAATTACATAATTTGTTTTTATAGATTTAATTAAATATATAATCTTAAAAAATAAAAAATATATTTTTAATTATTAAACGTATTTAAATTATAAAAACAAAATTAGATCACTTAATAACACGTCACAGATTCAAGTCTCCCATTATACATGATCACCTCTTAATCAATGGACAGCCCTAAAACCATCGGATTCTTCTATGGGATTCTCGCCATGGAACCTACTTGATGGAAATGGAATTAAGGACTCTAGCCATTGAACATACTTGGTGGAAATGGAATTAAGTTTGTGTGGCCATGCACCAACGGCGATATCGGTGGGGTTTGCAAAATCCGAGTCAGAAGTGATCCATGCACGTATACAGGGCGAACGTGGATGCCGCCCATTAGCCACGGTGCCAAAACGTTAACGGGATTTAGCAAGGAAGGAGGGAATTTGTTAATGTAAAGAGGGGAAAAAGCAGGCAAGGGAATGGACGAGGAAGGAGAAGTCGGTTGAAAACGCTGGAGAACCATCGTTCGGCTCTGTGGGTTCATGAAATTTGGGGATCCCGGTCGCTGGGAATGGTATTTGGCAGTTTTGTTATTGCAGAAACTCTGGTTCTCTGAGGTGTTCGAGGCGGTATGGCTACTCCTTTGACAGGGCTTCAGCACGCTCAGGGACTCTTGGCTCCTATTGAACGGCCAATAGGGTTCGTGGATCCCTCGAAGGTTTATGTGCGGCATTCCGCTCTCAAATCCCCAATTTTGGTTTTCCTATACTTTCACAAGGCCATCAGATGCGAGCTCGCCACAATTCACAGGGATGCGCTGGCTATTGAGAAGGAGAGCGACGGCGAGATTCGTACTCTTCTCGATCGGTACCACTTCCTGCGGGTCGTTTACAAGCACCACAGCAATGCCGAGGACGAGGTGCTGCTTTTAATGCTACCATCCGCTTGTTTCAATCGTTTTTACTTTACTCGAGGGAAGATATTTCATTTTCCAGAATTAATTGATTTTAATTTTTCCTTGCCTCGGGAGCAACAAAAAAGTGTTCGATGGCTGCCCTTAGTTTCAAAATAGATGAGTGTAATTTTAATAATCTCAGTAGACGTGTGTACATACTTGCTTCAGCAGCCTGAAATTTATGTTTTACCATCCACCTTTACTTTCAATGGCCTCTGTATTCATCCTTCATTTTTAGTACCCTAATTCATTGTTGTCTCTGCCATCCCCAATATTTTTTTCTACTCCGAATTTCCGTGTTTATTCTTTTGATATTTGGTGGTCAATAATTTATCCTTAATATTTAGCACGTATTTAAGCTGTATCTTCTGCTTCATCCGAAATATTATTATTATTACTCTTTCGAAGTTGCTTCAAGAAACATGCCCCAAGGTTGAGGGATGCATTCCATTCCGTGGACTTTCTTCGGCTTAGGTGCCAGGTTTGAGGGATACTTATTCTGCCAAAATTGTCCCAGACTTGTACTGGGTCACGTCTGTCTTTGAGATGCCATTCAGTGGGGCAGACCACATCAAGATTGGGACTCTTGCGGTGATTCAATTTTCCATCGACCTCGTCATCAAAGCCCCCATTGCAGCTTTGTGTAATTTTTCTTATATGTTTTATTGAAACATAAAAATCTTCTCTGCACTGGGAGAAGCAAGGTGCTTCCTCCAGGATTATACAGCCAGGCGTTCTCAGTCTGGCCACTCCCTGGAGGATATCATCCACCAGTGCATTGGCCTCTTCAAAGATATTGATGACTCCGATGAGGAGCCTGTATCGTGTTTCCCTCACATGTCCTCAGCAGCCAGATCTAGTTTCAGTTCCAGCTCCGGCAGGCCATGACATCCTCCCCTCTGCTTTTGCACTGAGACTCCTTTGCACTTGCACCTTCTGCTCTCTTTTATGTCTTCTTTTGGCTAAATATTTAGTTTAGTTCTTTTTCTTTTCTGCTTTCAGTATATTGATCTAGGAGTTGTTTTTGCACTCCAAAATTGAATTTACACGGGATGTACTTTTAGTCCCATTGACCTTTGTGGAGGCTGGGGTGGGGGCAGGGTAATGTAGCAATATTTTATATGTGTCGTGTGCATGAATTTGCAACTTTGCACACATATTCAAATGCATTGAATATTGGAACACCTCGAGCATTCAAGATATGCAACCTCGAGCTTTGGAACACCCCGAGACCCAAGATGGATGGGTATGTGCTAGTATAATGGAAATACAAGAAAAAGGAAACAAGGACCCAAATATTTCCTAGAATTTCCAATTTTCAAGGTCCTTTTCAATGTGCTTATATACACGTGGAGCACATTTCAAGATGGGATTCGACTCAATTATTCATCTGGATACGAGGAACACAACACCAATCAAGCAAGGCAAATGGAGTTTCGGTATGATATATACATAAGTATGAAAATAGAAAACTTGCACCATTTCTCAACCCTAAATCGCAAGGAGGAATACAAAATTAATTGTGACATTTCAAGTTATCCAAAAGAACACAATAAATATTTAATATGCCAAATATAGATGGCGAGCACAATTCCAAAGTATGATAATGATGACGAGTTGCACAATGACGCCTAAGAAATAGGAGTATATCTCTTAATAGCCTCGAAAGGAAAGAATAAATAATGATCCACATTTTTACGTGTGAATGAGTATACAAGTTTTTGACAAGGCGCTTCCTCTTATTACGATGCGAAAATATTACAATGAAGCATAGTCAATTTACAACACTCAAGGAAGATCCCTTAGGCTAAGAAGCCACAAATGGGGGGTATCTATTTTGCGAAAGTCACCCCGGACTGACGCCTTGCTTCAATTGCTTGAAATGAACCCATGACCCTCTTGCATGGGTGAGATGGCCCATGGGGGGTGAAACATGTCTCTTTGGGATTCAAAACTTGGTGGCGGGGAATATCAACAAACTTGCTTAACCTTTGAACCAAGACCCTATTGACATGAGTATATTCGCCATCCATTGAGACCTTTTCAAATACTCTTTCTACATAATCACTTCATAAGTAGAGGGCCAAGTAGTGGCCCTTCCTTAGACCATATGTAGTTGAATGGCATGCTTATTGTACTTAGTCAATGTTCAGCCTTAAAACCCTCTGAGCCCTCTATTATGCCATTCTAGACATGGAACATATTCTATTAAAATGGAAGTAAATTTTTGTGGCCATGGACAAATGATGTTTTTAGTGGGCTATGCAAATATGAGTTAGAGTGCCAAGTAGTGGCCCTTCCTTAGACCACATGTAGTTGAATGGCGTACTTATTGTACTTGGTCAATGGTTGACCTTAAAACCCTTTGAACCCTCTATTATGCCACTGTAGACACAGAACATATTCTATCAAAATGGAAGTGAGTTTTTGTGACCATGGACAAACAATGCTATCGATAGGCTATGCAAATCCGAGTCAGATGTGTTCATTCATTCACGCACTCTAGACATGGAACATATTCTATGAAAATGGAAGTAAGTTTTTGTGGCTATGACAAATGATGTTTTTTGGTGGGAAATACAAATTTGAATCAGATGTGTTAATYYGTTGACCTATACATGATGAATGTGGATGTCACCCAATTGCCACAATGCCAAAATYGTTAATGAGTGTTAGCAAGGAGGAAGGAAATTTGTTAATATAAAAAGAAAAGAACCAGGGAAGGGAATGGGTGGAAAACATGAGGTTAGTTGAGAACTCTAGTACTCCAAAAAAAACAATTGTTTGGCTTGGTGAGTTCATGAAATTTAGGGAACTTGATCTCTTGGAACAATATTTGGTGATTTAATTGTTTTAGAAATCTTGTTTTTTTGAGGTTTGCAAGGTGGTATGGCGACTTTATCAACAAGGCTTCAACATGGTTGGGGGATCTTGGCCCCCATTCAACCATTGATAAGGGTTGTGGATCTCTTGAAGGCTTATGCGTGTTGGTCTGCTTTGGATTTTCTTTACTTTCACAGGGCCATCAAATGTAAGCTTGACACACTTAATAGGAATGTAATGGCTATGGAGATGGAGAGTAATGAAGAGATTCAAACCTGGTCAATCGATGCTACTTCTCGCGAGCCATATACAGGCACTGCATTGACATCAAAGACAAGGTGTTGCTTTTAATGTTATCACTTTTAATTTTAAATTGTTTTTAGTTTATTGGAGGAAAGAAATTAAATGTTTTTTTTCCAAGGAAAAAATAAAGTAATTTTATTAGAGGTAATAAAATTACATGAGCAGAATACCATGATTGGTATTTTAGTGAACCGTTGCCGAGTGAAAGTTTGAATAGACCGAGAGGTCTAATTCTAGAAAAAAATTGGTTGTTTGTGATAATTAGTGTAGAGGTGATAAAAAAACTACATACATAAGTTTATTACATATATGGGGTTCACCTAGCCCCCCTTGTAGCATCTAATTACAATATAGCCAAAGCTAAACAATACATCAATACATCAAAACATCCACATAGTATAGAATTTGAGTCCTGTAGAGTTCAGAAAGGTGTCAAGGGTCTTCTCAAGAAGAATTTTTTTAGCTCTGATACAGTGAGAAACGTGAAGCCAAGACTCATGAAAATAAGCAGTATGTTGTCCATGAAGGGACTCTTTGATCTCCTAGGTGCCTTTTTGCAGCTCCAGTCCTTCCTTGGGTAGCCTATCAACTTTAGAGTTTTTTTCCCTGTATACATGAGCAAAAGTGATGTGAGAGAAAGAAGGTTGTAATTGCTTGATGTTGCAGAATAGTGGTTGAAGCATGAAAATTCTTAGCACAAAATCCCCTTTCATCCATTGGATCTCGAGGAGGGAGTCACCAAGAGCTTGAACTTGAGTAATTCCTTTTTCAAGAGCAAGGATTAAAATCAATTTAAGGGTTGTGAGTTCAATGTGATTGTTTGTAGATTGATTGGTTCTAGCTTTGAAATTGAGGCGCTGCTCCCCCCATTTCCCACTTCAGATCACTTGACACAATCACAGCCAAATACGAGATACTTACCAGGGTCCTTGTGGAGGCAGCCCTTGATTCCCATCCCTACTCTACTCGCCAACACACCCAGAAGCCTACCCCTGGCTCTCGCCCTATGAATCGCTGGTTCGACGATGAATGCAAATATCTCCACAAGAAGCTCTGTCTCACCCTCACACATGACCCATATTCCTCCTCTCACCTCCGCCATATATACTGTCAAGTTTCAACTTAGTCGTAAAAAGAGAACATGTCTCTCCCAGAGGAAACGAGAACTTTGTGAGGCCCTCTGCCACTCCCCACGAGCCTTTCGACGTGCCCTTTTCCCTAGACACCACGTCGCCTCGCCTGACCTTGACCCCCAGACCATGTTCTCCCACACTATTTCCCTTTATGACGTTCTTGGACAACCTCCCACCTGCATGTCCTCCCCTCCCTCCTTATGCCACCTTTTCTTTGAGCGGGACATTGGGAGAGTAGTCAGATCTATGAGTACCAACATAGCAACATATCATGCCGAATTCCTTAAACATGGCGTCCAATTTCTTGAGTCTTATATTGCTGATTTATTTAACCATGTGGTATGTTTTGGCCCCCCTCCTAGACAAGACACATTATTCATCCAATCCACAAATCAGGGAGTAGTTTCTATCCGAACAACTACCAGACTATCATGGTGGGTCACACATTCTCCAAACTTTATGCCACAGTCTTACACCAGTGGCTCTCTGAGGAGCTGGAGAGTCGACATCTCAGTGCTAGAGGATAAGTAGGTTTTCTCCCAGACTACTAGATGATTAATCACATCTTCACACTCCAAGCCTTTATTGAGGAGGCTCGTCATCACTCTTTGAAGGTTTATAGTTGCTTCGTAGACTTTCAGAAAGCATTTGACACAGTTCTGAGGGAGGCATTATTCCAGAGGCTCTGCAAGACTGGCATATCTGAGACCCTCCTGGCAGTCATCATGTGGTTGCACAAGTCAGTTTTGGGATGCCTTAGGATGGCACACGACCTTTCTGATTTCATCCATAGTACCATCGAGGTAAAACAAGGGTGCCCGCTCTCGTCGACCCCTCTTTGGGATTTATATGTCCTTCCTCCATGAGCACATCCAGGAGGGGGATGGCTGTCTTCTACACCAGGTGTTGATTTCCCTACTCCTATTCACAGACGACTTGGTCTTGTTGGCCTCTACTCTTGAGTGCCTACAGAGATAGATTGACGCACAAGTCGACTTTTGTGACCTTCAACAAGTGATGGTCAACCTGGGTAAAACCAAGGTTTTGATCTTCAATGCATCAAAGAGCTCTCTTACATACTTACATTTCTACTACCAGGGGGTAGAGACTGAGATCACCACAACTTACACTTACATGGGAGTACAGTTCACAGGGCCTCATTTTGGTATGCGACATGCCCTTTAGACTTGACTCAGTAAAGGGTACAGTTCTTTGGCCCTCATGGAGAGACAATGCTTTGTAGGTCAATTTGAAGACATTTTGTCCAAACTCTACCTCATGGAGGTGATTATTAGACCCACATTTTTCTATGGTTCCAAGATCTGGGGGTCGAGCTTGTTACAGACCGATTGGGCCAGGATGGAGAGAGTCCAAATCCTACTTCTCAAGCGCATCATTAGCTGCAAGTGTACAATTCCGCAGTCCATTATTTTGGCAGAGTTTGGTGCCCACCCATTCTGCCTCAAGGTCATTTTCCCCTCGGTCTATTTCCTTCATAGAGTCAGGTCTTTCAGAGATACTGCCATTGGGAGAGAGCGGTACCCCTACCTCGCACTTTGCTCCTCGGAGGCTCTTGCGTTGGATCTCCCCTCATGCTGTACACGAGGTTGGTTCTAAGAGGCGCCTCGACTTCCCTAGTCGATGATCATCTCCCAAGAGCGCCTTCCCCCGTTCAATATCTCCTTGGATGCGCTGCGCCATGTCTTGCCGACTAGACAGGTATTGAATCAGGCTATTAGAGAGGACATCTACATATTGTACATTTAGGTCACTAGGACCTCACCTTAGATGAGAGCCTGGGCTCGAAGATGTCCTTCTACCTAGAGCACTTTCTGGAGCTGTAGAATGTGGCATCATTGTCTTCCCCTAATATACGTGTAGGCATTGGATGCACTCGCTCAGGATTCCTTTGGGATAACTTCGGGTCGGTTCTCTTGGAATCCGGATTGAGACAGACCACCATATACCACGGTTTGGTAGGATTTTCCAGATGTGCCATCTACAGGAGTCAAAGACAGAGATGCACTTCAATTTTAGATGCCCCTTATACTATGATATTAGAGGACGCTATCACTGCCTCTATAGGG
>SNQJ01S0077383.1:51585-66899 GCA_010110895.2 Picea sitchensis | reverse complement strand
TCGCATTTGTACTCACCCTATTTGCAGACATCCCATGTACATGTACTCACCCTATACACATAAATCATGCGTATGCCTCATAAAATAGGGTTTTTTGTATTCCCTGTAATTCTGAGAATATTTCTGTCAACCCACCTCAGACATTCGCCAGTTCAGATGTATCCACAAGTATTTACAATAGGCTTTACACCATAAAATAGATATACAATATGTACAAGTGTGTCCTTAATAAGTGCGCTTTGCCTCTTATTTATATCTTCATGTAGCCTTACACTTTCCTTATTTTAGGGCTTCTCCATTTAAAATAATTTCTTTTGCAAGACACTTTGACTCTTGTGGGCTTCTATAACACTCATGAGGGTTCTCCAACTTCACATGGTCATAAATCTCTAACCGTGAGGATTTATGTGACGTTACACATACCACCGGAAATGACATGACAAGCACTATGAATATAGGATAGTTTCACTAACAAATTCACTTTCCTTCATCTCATTATTCCACAATTAAGCATGCATTCTCTAACCATACTTCTATGATAAGTCAACCCGTAAAGTGTATTCCCGTGAGGGATTTCACCATAAGGGAACCACTTTGGAGTTCATACATCTCTACTTCTTATCAACCATGACAAGACAATAGTGAGTCATCTTTACATCAAACAATCTTGAGTCCGTTACCCAAACCTTTGTTCTATGGGACTTTCTTCAAGGGTTGACATCAATGACAACCAACCTTAATCAACAACTTGTAGTGTGTTAAATTGTATGTTTTATTCAACGTAACACTATCCAAAGATTCATTTTATCTTTCAACGGATTTGTCTTGATGAGCCCAATGTTTTATAATTAGATATTTCAAAGTCATCCCAACTTTATGCTCTTTGTATTTTTTATTTGATTTCCCATGGAAAACCCAAACTCTGAATGCAAATGACTTCTCTGCATTTTTTTTATCGATTTAATACGAAGACAAATTATGTTTTTATCTTATGTTCTTTTATCCTTTAATTTATTAGTCTGTGCTTGAGCAGTCGGCCAGGAGCCAAATCGACTATCTTTCAATCCGGTGTTAGAGATTTAGATTCAAATGCCCTAATTTCCTGTGCATGGATAATAAGTGAAGGATAAATTATCTACCCAACCAATTCCTTATTGTGTACAACGAAAATACTTCCCTATTACTCTACGATTCTGGTTGCTTTATTCAACCATTTTCATTTGTGATTTTTTCCCAGTTATCTATTCCTTACTTTCTTATACATTTTTGCACTAAATTTATGCCCAGCGAATGTGAATTTCTCCCAACTATCTATCCTTTACTTTCCTCTACGTTTTTGCACTAAATTTATGCCCAACGAATGTGAATTTCACCCAGATATCTATCCCTTACTTTCCACTACATTTTTGCACTAAATTTATGCCCAGTGAATGTGACTTTGTCCCAACTATCTATCCCTTACTTTCCTCTACGTTTTTGCACTAAATGTATTCCCAACGAATGTGAATTTCACCAAACTATATATCCCTTACATTCCTCTATGCTTTTGCACAAAATTATGTCGAGCAAATGGGAATTGCACCCTGTTATTTTTCTTAATTTCCTCTGTGGTTTTGCGCATAAATAATTTTCCGAGAGATGTGAATTCACCGTTATTGATCCCTGGATTTTCTCTACATTTTTTCACATAAGTTGCTCAGTGATTTTGTTTACACCTAAACCAACAACCTTACCCCTAGTCTTCCCTCAATGGATTATGACACTCCGCTTTTAAAGGAATTTAATATTGTTGGACATAATTTCGTTTTCCTTGTTTCTTTGTTGGCGAGATCCCTTCTCTAGAGTGGTAAAAAATTTGGTTGTTTTTTTTTCCTTGGTGAATTCCTTCTCAGACTTTTTTGTCATTTAATGACATCCCATCTCTCAGATTACCTGGACAAAGTTCGGCTTGGTTGAGAGCGCCCCTTTACATTTCTCCTTTCCTAACATGCATGATTTTCTCAGAGCACTCTTGCTCTTCCCTGGACAAAGTTCAATGGTGCAATGTGCCCCTGTCCTTAGCTTTTCACCCAACCTTGCATTCCTTCTAGCAATTTATGCACTCGCTTGTCCTAAATTAATGACATTGTTTTTATTGGACTTCTTAACTTAATTAAAATGCTTTGGAGATAGACCTTCCTCTTGTAAAATCTTGATGACTTATTTTTTTGCGGGCCTAGAATATTCTTAAATCCTTACCTAGTTTCTACAAGAATTTAATTTCCCCACACTTTGAACCTTGAGAACGTTTTCCTTGTTATAATTGTTCCTTTCAATTGTTCCCATCCATTGACAATGCTGAGTTGTCAGAGAAATTATTTTAACATCCAGCTGTTGACAAAGCTGAGTTTGTCAGAGGACTGGCAGAAACACATTAATTTTTTGTATTTTAATAGCTTCTTTATAGCCACGATGCCGATGGTATTTATCGTTGGATGTGTTTAGTATTAATTGATTCAAGAATTTTTCCAATTTCAAAAGCAAAAAAGATGATGTGGAAGTTCCTTTTTAATCCAAAATAAAAAAATAAAAATAAAACTTTTTGGATTCATGTTCTTAATATACCGATTTATGTTGTTTATGTCTGTAAACATTATTTTCAATTCTTTTTAATCCAAAATGAAAACCCTTTTTAATTCATGTTCTTAATGTATCAATTTAATTTGTTTTTTATGGTAAACATTATTTTTGGTATAACAAAATGTAAGTATTAATTTCTTATATCACCTATGATTAAGCTAGATTTCGAGTAACGTTTCTATTCTATAGAGAATTAAGATAGATTATCCCTACACTTGAATTTTATATATTCTTCAATTAATTCTTGTTTTATAGTGCTAGAGAATGGATCATGGTGTAGCTAATTGCATATACACTGATGCCTTAACTTAATGAATTTTCCGGTCCAAAAATTGCACCTTTATCCTTAATTTCTTATGTCACTTATGGTTAAGCAAGAACTCAAATATTACTTTTATTATATATAGAATTAAAATACAATATACATGCACATGAATTTTATAGATATTATTCAAATTATTTCCGTTTTACAGTGTGAGAGGATTCCTTGATAAAAGGTGCCTCATAAGAAAACAAGAAATCCTTCGGTTGGATGCGCAGTTTAAATATTGAATGATGTCACCTTGCGTCTTATTGACTTGTGGATTAGGTGATTGGGTATATTTTTCATGTATTTTTTACAGTTAATTCGGTCTCCTAGCGTGTTGGATTTTTCTGGGGTTAATGGTCTAGATATGTTATGTTGCACCTTGGTTACTATCATGCCTATCACTTTGTGATGGCATGATTCTTGAGGAAGGGATCATTGCACACCCCGCTTGATAGATGTGAATGATAACCTAGCCAGATTCATGTGCTTCCCATTATGGGTATAATGTTCATTGTAATTGATGTTGGTACTTGTGTTGTAATGCTTGTTTTTGCTTGTTCCTCGCTCATCGTGAAGTTTGAAGTTACCATGTCACTTGATGCTGGTTGCATCTGGTTGATCTTTATGTTGTCCTTTAGCTTAGTCGTTTTAATTTTGTCTAATCGGTTTTCGCATGTTGTACCTAGTCGCACGATGTTCTAGTAAGCTAGGTCGTTATGTTGTATGTTTCCTGACTTGCTTGCGTGGTAAGATACTAAAAGTGTATGTTTAGTGATTATGATTAGAAATAAATTTTATTAATTCATAAGTTAATTGAATTTGCACTTATTTATGTTACAGGTATAAGTTCGATATTTAGAGATCCAATAGAGAACCATTCACATGTGATATTGAGAGAATACATCTTGCAAGTTGAATAAAAGATGTTTCTTATAATTTTATTCTTGTCAATGTAAAGGATTGAGGGAATCCTAGTAGTTTATTGGTTTACAATGTTGTGGTTAGGAAGCTAACATATGATGCAAAGGATTTGAAAGGAGATATTGTTAACATTTATAAAAGGCCACAAGAACTAATTAATTATCTTATAGATACATTTTCAAATGAATGAGATTGGGTTTTGAATTTGTTTCAGGTTCATGTAAGAACTATGATATAACATTTATGAAATCATACTTCAATCTTTATTATTTTTAATTTATGTGTTTTACATTATTTATTTTTTATTTGGTGATTAGGTACAACACTAGCATGTTGCTTAAAGAAAGGAAGAAATTGCATAGCCATTGAAAGTGACCCACTACAATGCAGTTTTATTCAACAAAGAATTAATGTTATTCCATCTCTTGTAGATGAAATGCAAGAAGGTGACTTGAGGAAATGATATTTTAGTGAATCAAAGGTGGAAAAAATGTCAAAGTAACCTCAAGTACCATTAGGAGGATTGATTGGAAAGGATCACTTTGGATAACTTGCGGATATCAAAAACCCAATGGAAGAAAAAAATGACACAATGCAAGCACATAATCATGTCCAAGAATATGATGATGTGTCTCTTCAAAATGTCGAATTTGGGATATATGATATTGTTGATTAGTTTTAATATGCCCTCGAAAATGATGCTTGATTTTGGAATTTTTTTATGCGCTATAACTGTAATGTTTTGACTTTCATATTTTAAAATAAAAATGAATATGTATCTATTGTTGTTTTATGATGAATATTTTGTATTATTTTATTTTTACTTTTATTTGTATGTGAATCACTATACTAGGGAAAATGACATTAAATGTTGTCAGTTTTTCACTTCATATATATATATGTGTGTGTGTGTGTGTGTGTGTGGAAAAAATGTTATTTTTTTAAAATATTTTCAGTTCCTTTGGTTCAATTATGTCCATAAAAGTGTTTTATTTGACATGTTATTTTAAAGGGATAGGTTCCAAAATGTTTAGTTTTTTAATTATATAAGGCTTTAAAATGTATATTTGTTTGCCAAATATTTAAAAATAGTGTTATTTAACTACAATTATTTTTTATGTATTGAAGTAAAGGTAAACAAAATGTTAAAAATAATATTTTCCACTATATTTAAAAATTATGGAACCATGAATTAATTGAGACACAATTATATGAAAAATATTAATTTCAAAAAAGTAAATGGTATACAACATTTTTTACATTGAAATCTGAATGGAAAAATGATTAAAATTACTGTGGAAAAAAATGATTTAGAAAAAATTGAAAATAGTTGAAAAAATACGCATTTAAAAAAATAATGTGGATACATTATGGATAAGAAGATTTAAAATATCAAAAAACAACCTAAAAACGGAGTGGGGGGTGTTATCGGTAACACGAATTTTCAAAACAATATAAAAAATGTAACCCCTAAAAAAACAAGAAATCTGTAGAGTTCTCATTAAGTTAACTATGTTTATCCACATCTAAGGACTTCATGAATTTTTTTTTTTCAAATAAAGAAGCCCATACATTCCATCACTTGTAAAAATTTCCCCGATATGTGACCAGAGTTGGACCAATACTTCACTCAAACTCAAACATTAATCCTCAGGGTGGACTAAGAAGTCAAATTAGCTAAGGAAATACTAACATTCAAATTAAAGAATATAAAAAATGTGTACAAGAACAAAGAAAATTCTAAAAATTGAAACTAAATCATGGAAAAGAAAATATTAGTAAACTAAAAGAAACCCAAAACTGAAAATGTCATTCATCAAATCAAACTAAAAATTAAAAAGTAAAGTTAGGAAAAAAAAAAAGGAACATTACAACATGGGATAAATATGGGACACCAATAGATTGTGGCTCACATGTATGAAAATGTTTACATTGAATCTCCGGGTATTAAAATAAAGGTAAAATATTCAACAAATAAACTTTACATACACACTAAAAGACAAAAAAATATTTTTAGGAATAAGTACATAATATCGAAATCAAAATAAAAAAGATTATGACGAGTAGTGATTAGGAAAACTGATATCAGATCAAGTGTCATGTTCCAACAAATTTGGGAAATCCTTTTCTGTGACAACAATTCAAATTTCCTAAAATGTTGGAGGATATAAAAATTGATTAAATTCAATATTTCACACCCTTTCAACTTATTGTAATGTATATGGTTTGGTGAACTACGATTTTAAATTTCATTAAATACCTTCATATTGTTTACCAATATACTTGATTCCTCTTAATTATTAATCTATATTATTTTATTGATTGTATCATTCATCCTTGATGGTACAAGAGAATAAAAACCACTTCCATGATTGGAAAATCAAGTAAATACGAACACACAATTATGTACAAATTAAAAAAAAATAAGCTAAACTAAGAAAAAATTAAGAGAAAACTATATCATCGAGTAAAAGAATAAAAAGGTAAGCCTGTAATTATAGTAGAATGGGACACATCATGAATATCCTTAAAGAAATCAATTTTTAGTGAAAGCCCAGGAAGTAAACTAAGGACAAGAATTGGGAAAGATAAGTCAACCATTCAAATAGGGTTCAATAGAAATATTCCTAGGGTAAAGGTCTAAAAGGGAAAAAAAAACAAGATTACGAGAATTGATAATCCAATGAATACGTTCCAATTAACACATATAAAATTTCCCTTTCATTTAATTAAACAATTAATTTTTTTTGCATGGACCTAACAACACAAGTTAATGGGAATGCTCAGTAAAAATAGATTTTAAATTCAGTCATGTTAATCATTCCACAAATCCTCAAACCCTCAACATTTCTTGTCATGAATAAGTCTTTTACACATTTGAAAATGCCAAACTTTTCAACATAAAAAATTACATGTGATATCTTTCACCAAAGTGTCAATTTTTCTTTTCCATAAAAGATAATTATTAACCCAAAAGATTCAAATTATTCAATCTGATGAGGAAAAATTATTCAATCTGATGAGGAAAAGAAAGGATATTATAATTATAGAGGTCATAAAAAATAATCATTATGGGATGAAAGGGACTCCAAATATCAATTATTTCAAAGAGTGTATTTAACACCAGATCATAAATCAAAATGGGAATACACGAATAACATTGGATTTCTAATCAGTTGTTGAGTAAGTGAAAGTATGATTTATTAGTTCCCAAAAAATTTCAAAGTAGTTTGAGTAGATGACTTTAGATTAAAAATTCCCTAAGCTGCTCTCATATTTCAATACTATAAGGAAAAATCCTTTGTTGTTGGTTGCACAAGTCATTTACGAACTAACAAAAATAAATTTATGTTCAACTATTTGATAGTTTGACTAAAAATCTTCCTCTAAATGACTAACTTATTGAAAATGAAATTAGAATAAAAGGAAAAAATGAGGACCATAATAAAAACTAATACTAAGAAAATCTTACTAAAAAATATAAAGAGGAACTCTACGTTAAAACAAGAGAGTCGACGTGTTTCGATCCCTCTGGGGATCATCATCAGGAGGAGCACTTGAGAAATAAAAGAGGCTCTTAGATTAGATACATCCATATTTGATGAGAACAAATTTGAAACATTTGCAAATTTTCAAACCTACAGTGGGTGTCACAGGTCATATCACCTGCAATAGGTCCATATGTAGGGTCATGTGGGTTAGGAGTATTGTAAACAATGACATTCTCGATCTATCTCTAACAAAAGACAAGTGACACTCTACAATTTGTTTTTGAAAAAATCTTGGATCTGGCCTAGAGCATTCAGATATGGAATATTTTCTCTCTAAGAGGGTGATAGGGAAAAGGACAAGCTACTAGGAAACTTCAAGACATTACAAGGTAAAATAGCAAATTAACTAAATAATAAAATGGGTGTAACATCCCGCTCTTGTGAGCACGTGTTGTCATCTTATTCTTTTAGGACATTTGCATGCAAGTGATCGAGTTATGGTACATGGTTATTTTTTTATATTATGTATTTTTATGACTATGTTGATGGTTGTGATTTATTATCATTTGATATATATGTATTGACAGATGATATTAATGATTTTACATGAGTGTGTAGGACACGTCCTAAATTGTGGATACCACTGGCATCAATGGACCTCCTTGGACTCCAGATTGAGTCAGGGAGTGGATTGTGTTTTGTTTGAGTATTTCATTTTATGCATGTGTCAAATGATTGATTTAGTATGATTATGTATATGGATTAGTGACAATGTTTTTGTTAATGAATGCAGGCTAACGAATGGTTTCTAATATGACTCACATAAGGAGTAAAGGGGACATGCACATAAACAAGATATTGAGGGAGATGTGTGGCGACATCCCTGTCACAACCTACTAGCACTCCCATCATGGATCAAATACTAGGTTAATGATTACCTAGTTAGAGAGGTCCACGATGTAGTGAGGGAAGACTAAGATAGTCTCTCATGAAGATTCTAAGGAGCACGCAATAAGATGGAGTCCTTATTCCTTAGAATCCCTTAGTCTCTCACAAGGTCGCCTGAATGGATTGTTGACTCCAAGGGTTGAAAAACTACCAAAACCAATCAAAGACGAGTGGCACCCTTGGAGCATGGAGTGTAACATACCCCAAATTTCACAAAAAAAAAAAATTGATTAGGGGAAAACACTATAAATTGTTGAATCTGCCATGACATACGAAATAATCTTTATAAATTTGCGTCACTATTTATGTGCTTACTGCTACTATCCATGAAAACATACCATCGTTGTCTCCCTTGTTTATGTGAGATCTAGTCTTCTTGCTACTACATCCAAGTTTCTTACTATGATTATTGTTATAAACTTTGTCTACAAAACAAGGTTGGGATTTCATCAAACCCATACTAACCTTACTCAAAATTTTAGAAATATCCCCTTCCCATTAACATAACCTATTCCATGCATAAATATCCATATTATATAGGTCACCCGTATAATCTATGCTATGCATAAAAAATCCATAATATATAGATCACTCATATAATATCCATATTATATAGGTCACCGATATAATCTATGCTATGTATAAACAAATACAAATCATAAACGTCATGACTTGCATTAAGGTTATGACTATACTATGTTTACCAATGTAGATTATAGTCTACGCACTAGGGTAAAATTGCCCCTACTAAGCATGTTCCATAGTGGTAAGTTAGAGAACATACGACATGTCATATAGTCTAAGTATGAAGTTATATGAGCGGTCAATTATTATCGATCCAGCATTGGGTTACCTATCCACTCAACATTAACAAGTTTTGAAATGAAAGAAAAGGTGGAAGCCATGTCGGATCTGCACCTCGGTCGACATTTTGTGTTGGCATTAAAGCTAGGGCACATCCATTAATGGTGGAATGACCATCCTAGGTACTCTCTAGTCCTGTCACTGTTTGAACCACCCATTGCGGCTTCTACACCTCAGACATCCTAGATGGCAAGGGTGGGGTGGCATACCCGATGTTCCTCCCATCACTAAGAAGTTTGAGGTGACATTAATCTTCGTAACTAATCTCTTTCATCTCATTTTTCTTTGGTAATTTCTCTTTTTACCCTTGCTTCTGACCCTGGAATTTGGCTCTGTTATGATACTCGACTCTTTTATGGCCTTCAACTATGCTACAATGTTTGGCTCTGTCAAGGCTTTCGTCTCTGTGAAGGATCTCCACAGGCATGATGAGTACTCTATACCCTCCTTTGACAGTCTTTAAAGGGGTTCTTCTATTGTTTAGGGTATTTTCCTTATGGTGTTGATCTGCTTAGTTATTTGTCTTTGCAAATACACTATGCATCCCATCGACTTATCTCCTCTGTATAAAACAACTTAGTGTTCTCTATGGAATACTTCCTCTACCTCTGTATCGTGTTTCTCTGTGGCATAAGTCTTGGTAACATATATCACATTCTCTATGGAATACCTCACGTACATGTATCGTTCTTCTCTATAGCATAGTTTTAGTAATAAATATTGCCTTCTATGTGATTACCTCCTCTGTTTGTGTATTCGTGCTTCTCTGTGGAATAATGTTTTGGTAACATATACTACATTTCTTGGTGGAATACTTCCCTGTATATGTATCATGCTTTATGTAGCATAGTTTTTGCAACATATATATTGCCTTCTTTGTGGATTTCTTTCTATGTATAGCTACAAGTCTCTGTGGATCAACATACATATATGAATACTTAGTCGCAACATTCATTCTCTGAACCCTTTTCTTGGGTGGTTTTTGGTTGGCACAAGGTGAGATAGAACCATAGGGTTATATTACGCTAAGGTGTTCGGAGGCATCATGAATCACGAGCCCTAGGTGAGATTGATAAAGAATGTAGTCAAACATTTTTCAGAAAATGCTTTGGACCTACTAGTATCCCGCGAAGACTTCTTGCATTAGCTTCAATATGTTTATTTCACATTCAAATTCGTTTTAAATTGAAAATCACTATTGCTCCAACCCAATACACATGGATATATTACCATTGTTTAAAGGTTAATGTCTTAACTTTGTAACAATTCTCCGGATACTTCTTTCTTTAACTGAATTATTTCTCTGATAATCTAGGTTAAATCCTGAGGGTTGTTACCTCTGCCATTATTAACTTTTCGTCTGTGTAAAAACAAATGGGTTTTATTTTGTGAATTGTTTATCTAAGCTAGGATTTTTACCCTCATGACCATGAAATTACTTCATATCTGAAAGGGATTTGCCAAAGTCCAATTTTATGTTTATAATTCGCCCATATCCTATACTATTATCGTTATGTTTCCATAAGGGAGAAAATGACTTGGTTTTTCTTATGTTCTGTCAAAACGTATGTTTCCCTTAATGATTATAATACTTTTGTTTCCTCTATAACTCTATTTTATGTATTTAGATATTTAAGATTTGTTTAGAGAATATGCACAAGGACATTTTAATGAAAAAACTTGTATTTATCATCATTATTTTCTTTAAATTGCTTATGTGAAAGTTTATATATGGATACGAGAATTAATGATGGGCCCCTTCTTCTTTGTGAGGGTACCCATCAACTTGTTACAGGTCCACTCCTCCTCCTCCTGGATCATGGATATATTTCCTCATAAGGAGCAAAGGAGATTTGATTTCATCATGGCCAAAGATAAGTTATTTCCTTGATTTATTTTTATTTAATTCCATAAGTATTTAATTACTAGCGAAGTTACTCAACCCTTACTTTAATTCTCTTGCAGGTTGGGAATATCGGTGCACTCGAGTGAAGGAATCATTTTACCATAAAAGGTATTCAAGTTCCATGTACTTCTTTGACCGACCTATGTGCATCCTTAGATCTCTGTTTACAGTACAATAGGTTGTGGAGTTTTTTACTTTGGTCTATGATACTCCAAATGTAATGTTTGAGAAATGATTGATTGAACACAATGGTTAAGTTTTCAAGACACTTTGAAGTCTACTGTATCACTATCTTTCTGTGGTAATAAAGATTGTATTCGGAATTTTGTTCTTTCTATCTATTCTTTGTAGTGTTTGTCTATGTAAAAATTTGAATAACAATTCAAATATATATATATATATTCAATGGCCAATAGGCACATAAACATAGATATACTATTTTATTTATGCATGAGCACACACACACACACACACACACACACACACACACATATTCAATGGCCAATAGGCACATAAACATAGATCTAGTATTTCTTTATGTATGAGCGCACGCACACACACACACACACACACACACACACACACACACACACACACATATTTAAAGATATGTGTACATCCATCATATTTCAAATAAACAATATTTCTAGTATCATTTAACTATCATAAGCCATAGTATAACATGGTTTTACAGTCCCTTAAGAACTGATTTCACTTATGTTTACACAGTCAACATATTCCTAACAAACAAAATAACCATAAATATCATATTGAAAAAGGAATTCAAGCTGAGATACATATCTGAAAACTGATGTTGGAACACAAATGGTACAATGACGTTCCACCCAATCGTAGAACAGAACTGCCAAGATCACTTTTCCTATTCAGCCCCTAGCCTGACCATGAGTCAATAAGGGAAAACTAAATGATCCTCTTTAGCTATAGTCACCATCCATAGATCATAAAATACTTTGCCTCACACTAACTATGTTCATAACAACAAACAATTTTCCATTCCCAACATACTAAGCAGCATCCTGCCTCCCACATATGTTGTAAATATATACATTCTTGTACCTAGGTATTTCATTCCCTCATGAGGAAATTCGTAGCTTTACAAATCCTTGATTTTTAGGGGTTGCTAGTGGTCAAATTCCACTTTTGCCACTTGTAAAAATCATCCTTGAGGCAACTCAAACCTGTTCCCCACTCATGGAGTCATGGTCATATATTTTTAACCTAGTTGTTCCACTTGTCTTCCAACATTAAATTTATTAAAAAAAAATTCCCAGACATGTGTCCAATAAAGGAGGATAGTTGAGAAAGTCAAATCTTTTCCAAAAAGTAAAATTCTGCTAGGGTTCCAACCTGCGATCCTCCTGCATGTGCCACACTGTTTCCTTACTGAAACCATGGAGTTCAAGGAATGGGAGCCTCCTAACCCCTCTTATAGATCTGTCACCGTAACGAAGAAAACCTTCAAACATTTCAAGCACATGCCCTTTGAGCTTCCAGCGGAAATGAAGAACATCATTTGGGAGGAATATATACCGAAGGAGAAACCGATGGAAATATATCCTGAATCAAACCACCCCAAAATGGCCTGCACCTGGGAACCAGGTAAATGCATCCTGCAGGATCCAGTAGAACCCAAATATACTATCAACTCTCCAAGAATAGAAGACCAGAAACAACACATGAAGGATTTCGCCCTGATAGGGAAATTTCTGGGACTATGGCCTTCAAAAAAGGATTTAATCAATTGGATTCAACACTGGTGGATGCCCAAGGGTCATTATGGCCTCCAAATTGGATCAAAAGGATTCTTCACTATCATCTTCCATAACCTGGAGGAAAGAAACAAAATATTTGAAGGAGGTCCATACTTTTACAGCTCGACAAGTCTATTCCTTTGTTTTTGGATGGAAAGGTTCAGCCCCGAGAAGGAGGACTTCATGCATGCATTGGTCTGGCTGTGAATGTAATCGCTACCTCAAGAGTTCTGGTTGGAAGATATACTTGCAAGAATCATAAACACGATTGGTATCTATGTCAAGGCTTCTGATCCATAATTAGATCTAGGAGGCTTCCAGATCCAGAAAAGGGTCAAAAAATGAAAGTTCTTAGAATCATATGAAACCAATTCCATTGTGACTATCTCGTCGCACTGATTCCGACCATATATTCACTTTCTCAAACGAGCGCCATATGTGAGAGTTATCGCACTCTGCTCGATTTCCCAAACAACTAAAAAGTCAAAGGGTCAAACTAGCAAAAAGTCAATGATGACATCAACATGACATCACCAAAAACACCTCATGATGCTAATGTGGCAGAGACATGTGGCAGAAGTTGACTAGGAAGATTTGGATAGCAAATCCAATAAGAATTGGACACGTGGAAAAGTTTGGTCAAATGTTGTGGTGCCATGTGGCCCAGGCATGGGTAGCCACGTGGCACCTAGTCAGCAGTGTGTGGCAAGTTTCAAAAATGTTTTGGGGTCCATGGATTTTGAACCCACAACCACCCACCAAGACCAAGCCTTAATAAATGACCAAAAACCAATGCCCCACACATGTTGCTTATTATATGAAGTGCATTTCATTATATATAAATTGTAATGTTTTAATATGGCGTGGGAAAAGGGGGTTGGGGCTAAGCCCATGGTCATTGGTCACACTCATACAACTAGGGAACAACATAAGCCATAACCACCAGAGCCCTACCTCTCCACCCTTGGATTCAGATATGCCACATAACCAGGGGTTTATCCCCATATTTGCATGAGGGGATTTATCAGTTAGCCCACAGGTCCCATGCTCGTTGGTCACACTCATACAACTAGGGAACGACATAAGCCATAACTACCAGTGCCCTACCTCTCCACCCTTGGATTCGGATATGCCACATAACCAAGGGTTTATCCCCATATTTGTGTGAGGGGGTTTATCAGTTAGCCCATAGGTCCTGTGGGACGTGCCCATAAATGGAGGAGCTAGGGTGATTTAAGGGCCATCGCTTGGCCAAAATTAGATGCATGTGACTGATAATTGGGGGCTGCACGCCATTCTAAGGGGATTATCCCCAAATATTTGCCTAAATTGGGTTTTTACCTATGCTTTTGGATTTTTTATTGTTTTTAAGCTTGTATATGGAGGAATTGGCCCATTTTTGGGAGATATTGGGATCTTTTCTAGCCCAGATTTTGGGAGGGAGTTGGGGAATGATAAGCAACTCCAAATATATATAAAGCAGGCCTATTTGATTCCATGGGGGGCAATCAGATTAGAGTTATGCTGAAGCAAATCCAAGCAAAATCCATTTTTAAGTAGGGAAGTTGTTGAGGAGCAGACGCTTGCGGGCCATTTCTGGGAGCTACACTCAATCTTTTTCAGTGCCGTCAGTTGTGTTGGATTTATGAGGTCGATAATAATACAGTGAGACCAGTATGAGATCTATTTTTTGTACTTTTTATGTACTTTTCAAGCATTGAATAATAAATAAAGAGGTCTCCCCCACTGAGACAAAGGCTTAGAGACGTAGGCAATTTTGTGCCGAACTTCGTTATCACTTCTCTTGTTATGCTTTGTTGTTCTTATTGATTTAGTTCATATCTGTATATTATCTTTTGGATGCTACGTTTCCTCATTAAACTCATCCTCTTTCACTTCTTAAATGGTTAATAAACGCATGCAAAAATAACTCAACCACAGTCATTAAAAGATCATTTTTGGATCAAGTGGTATCAAAGCTAGTTGGTGTTTGGATTTGAGTTTTGCATGTTAACCATGGAAAATATACAGCATGGTGAAGGCTAGCTTGTTGAAGAGAATCCATTAATTGGATTGAGAAAGAGAGCTTCTCACAGCGAGAAGATGGCATCGAAAGAGGGACTTTCTCTTGATGAGAAAGAGTTTCAAAAAACTTTCCTTGCTATGTCGGAGATGGCGAAAGTTTTGTACGAGGATTACTTGGAACGAAAGAGACCAGTTCTTGGGAAATATTCAAAGGGAAAAAGTGAAGAGGAAGAGGATCCTCCTCAGATTCCTCCTTCACCTCCATCATCACCTCCTTCTTCTCCTTCTTCTTCAAGTTCAAGTTCTAAATTCAATGCAAAGAAACATGTTCATAAACATAAGAATGAAATGCCATTATTAAAACTTGATGTTAAACTTGATGTTAATGCAGAGAGACTTGAAAATTGGGTCAGGCAGATGGAGGTTTACTGTAGTGTGCAATAGATCAAGGATGAGGC
>SNQJ01S0077383.1:36616-51535 GCA_010110895.2 Picea sitchensis | reverse complement strand
CTGTAGTGTGCAATAGATCAAGGATGAGGCCACACAAATCAAGTTGGCATCTTTGAGACTTGCAGGTACAACTCTCATCTGGTGGCAAAGCAAGTTGCAAAATGGAACACAAGAAGTTGGTAATGTATTTCCATCATGGTAAAGTTTCATTTCTGAACTTAGGAAACAATTCTATCCTTTGGGTTATAAATAAAAATATTTAATTGAATGGCAATCTTTCAAACTAAGAAAAGGGCAAACAGTGAAAGAGCATACAGATGGATTTCGAAAAATGGCATTGATGTTAGATATCCCTTTACATACATAGGAAACCCTTATGAAGTATATAGGAGTTTTACCTGCACATATTAGAAATAATGTATTCATGTTTGGACCCACTAACCTTGATTAGGTTTCTGTTCAAGCAACAAATATTGAAGAAGGGAAAGTAGGTGTATCAGGGGAATCATCTTCAAGGAAATAAGACAAGAGGAAATGGCATGGAAAGAATTCAAATGCACTGACGAGAAATGAAAAGAATCCCTCTTGCGAACATTGCAAGAAAGAGAGGCGTGAAGTGGACCGTTGTTGGCAGTTGCATCCCGAGAAGAGGCCAAAGTGGTTGAAAGAAAGGAAAGGGAAGCAAACATTTGCAACAACAACAAGACCCATAGACTTGGGATCAGATTCATGTGACGAATCTAAGGTGTCATTGGTTTGTATGACAAGTAAAATTGGTGAAGGAATTGATTGTAGAAGTAACTTTTTTGATATAAGGACAATCATGTGACACACTAAAATATACACATTAATCGACAATGGATATCAATCTAATCTAATCTCAGAAGAATTGGTTAATCAATTGGGGTTAAAAATGCAAGTACATCATAATCCTTACACACTTAAATGGATAAGAAATCATCATCAAATGCGCATAACAAAGCAGTGCACAATTGAATTTGTAATTTCATCTAAGTATGTGGACGAGGTAACATGTGATGTAGTGCCATTAAGTGAATGTGGAATGGTCTTAGGTAGTCCATACTTATATGATCGTAAGGAAATCTTCTATAGAACAAAGAATCATTATCAATTAACCAAAGCAGGTCAAGATTATGTGGTTCATTCTCATCATGTAAAGGAAAATCAAACTCTTCAAACAATGGAACAATTAAAGAAGTAAGTGCAAGCAAGAAACAAACCAATAATTGTTTCAAATGAAGTAATCTATCTTAAGCAAGAACATGAAATGATGGTTGAATGGAAAATCAATCACAGTTTGCTTCAAGATAAGCTCATGTCATGCAAATATTATAAGTATATCAACTCATTTGCAATCATGTTTTTGATACTATCATTAGTGATGTTTTCTACATGGATGATAGTGGCTTGAGTGAAACGTGACAGGGTTCAAATGGCTAACAATATGTTGGCAGTTGTCTTGATTGTGTTATAGTTGATCTTGATGAGACAGTTGCACATGATAGAGTTCATAGATAGAGGACAATCTGGGTGGCCTATCCCAAGCTTCTTGACTGGTCAGTAACCTTTTGGGGACCAAAAGTTCCTTAGTGGGGAGGTGTGATCCAGAATTAGATCCAGGAGGATTTCAGGTCCAGAAAAGGCTAAAAAATGACAGTAATTAGAATTAGACAAAACCATTTCCATTGTGACTGGATCGTCACGTTGATTTCGTCCATATATTCACTTTCTTAAATGGGCACTGTATGCAAGAGTTATCACACTCTGATATCTTTCCTAAACAACTAAAAAGTCAAAGGGTCAAATTGGAAAAAATTCAATGCTGACATCAGCATGACATCACCAAAGACACCTCATGATGTTGATGTAGCAAAGACATGTGACAACAGTTGACTGGGCATATGTGGATAGCAGATCCAATCAGAATTGGACATGTGTAAAAGTTTGGTCAAATGTGGTGGTGCCACATGGCCCAGGCAGGGGCAGCCATGTGGCACCTAGTCAGTAGTGTGTGGCAAGTTCCAAAAATGTTTTGGGGTCCATGGGTTTTGAACCTACGACCACCCACAAAGCCCAAGCCTTAAGAAATGACCAAATACCAATGCATCACACATGTTTCTTATTATATGAACTGATTTTGATTATATATATTGTAATGTTTTAATATGGCACCGGAGAAAGGGGCTAGGGCTAAGTCTCAACCTGTGGTTGTTGGTCACACTCATACAACCGGGGCGCAACATAAGCCATAACCACCAGTGCCCTACCTCTCTGCCTTTGGATTCAGATATGCCACATAACAAGGGGTTTATCTCCATATTTGTGCAAGGGGGTTTATCAGTTAGCCCACAGGTCCCGTGGGACGTGCCAATAAATGGAGGAGCTAACACGATTTAAGGGCCAGTGCTTAGCCCTTTGGGCTAGCGTTTGGCCAAAATTAGATGCATGTGACCTGTAATTGGGGTACACGTGCCATTTTAAGGGGATTATCCCAAAATATTTGCATAAATTGGGCTTTTACCAATGCTTTTGGATTTTTTTATTGTTTTTAAGCCTGTTTATGGAGGATTTGGCCCATTTTTGGGAGATATTGGGCTCTTTTTGAGCCCAGATTTTAGGAGGGAGTTGGGGAATGATAACCAACTCCATATCTATATAAGATAGGCCTATTTGAGGCCATGGGGGACATTCATATCAGAGTTATGCTGAAGCAAAGCCAAGCAAAAGCCATTTTTATGTAGGGAAGTTGTTGAGGAGCAGACGCTTGTGGGCCATTTCTGGGAGCTACACTCAGTCTTTTTCAATGCCGTCAGTTGTGTTGGATTTTTGAGGTCGAGCAGAATATAGTGAGACCAATGTGAGATCCATTTGATATATGTTTGCTATAATTTTCAAGCATAGGAGAATAAACAAAGAAGCCTCCCCACTGAGACAAAGGCCCGAAGACGTAGGCAATTTTGTATTGAACTCCGTTATCACTTCTCTTGTTATGGTTTGTTGTTATTATTTCTTCATTTCAGATATGTATATTGTGTTTTGGCTTCTATGTTTCCTCATTAAATTCATCCTCTTTCATTCAGCTTCTTAAATGGTTAATAAATGCATGCAAAAATAACTCAACCATAGTCATTAAAAGATCATTTTCAGATCAGCTTCAGAGGAAACAAAACAATGAAGGTACACCTCTTATGCATGAATATTTTTTTATTTGAATATCTCCAAACATCTTCGTGGAGCCATAACTTTAGATTATCAAGACAAAGAATGGTCCCAAACCCTAGATTACAAGAACATCCCCTTCCACTTCTGGAAATTCCATGAACATGGTCATATTTTCTGAGAATTCCCTTTAAATAACCACAACAAATCCACTCTAGAGGATCCTGACAAAACCAAGGACGAATTCACCTAGGTCACAGGACATTGCAAACATCCAACCAAAAGAGCACCCCCCAAGCCCCTTCTGGACCCTCAACCAACAACTCTATCGAAGCCCTTTAGACCCCGTTAGAAAATCCCACCATTCCTTCTGACCCCCTGAGAAACCCCTAAATCCCAGTGCAAGTCCAAGGCTCTCCAGACCCCACTCTCTCTCCCCCAGGATCTACTCAAATCCCCATCTCAGAGACATCCCTACCTACAAACCTTGGACCGAAAATTGGAGACCCTAACATAGATATGGAAGATCAGGAGATTGCAGGAACAGATATGGAACACCTGGAACAAGCCTACCGAAAAAAACATCTCTATACTATACATCTAGATCAGCTACGCAAATTCCACAAATTTTTACTCAACTCAACAATAGGAGGATCAACCCGTGCTAATTCAAATGTTGGAATACAAAAAGGAATCTCTAAAGATCAATGCAAATCCACAAAATATGAGAAATAAAGAGGCAGAAAACCAAAACATCAACTCATTCAAGATGTGGGAAATTTCCTAGTGAACTCGGGCGAGCTCCATCTGATCTCGGATAGCTTTCATCACCTCCAACCCTCATCGTCCTCATGAATATGTTGTCCTGGAATATAATGGGTATCAACGCAAGAAGAAAGCAAGGCTTGCGCTAAGAAAGGATAATGAAGGAACAACCAGACATTCTTCTTTTGCAAGAAACTAAATGTGTGGGAGAGAAAGCTTCTCAAATTCTTAAAAAAAGCTAGAAACAAGCCAATATTGTCGAAATCAACGAAAAGGGGTCGCAGGAGGGCTCTCCGTACTCTAGAACCCAATTACAGTACTTATTGAATTCTTTTTTACCTCCAACTAGACCATCACAACCTCCTTCCATCTCATTGGCTTGAACAAGCAAGGCCTCATCATGAATGTCTATGGACCTACAACCCCAGGAGACAAGGAAGCCTTCCTCCATCACTTAGAATAGATTGCTAATCATATCGACAATCAATGATGGATCCTTGGGGTCGATTTAAACCTGATAACAGGATTGGAGGAAAAGAAGGGGGGCACACATAGGTTAAGAAATGGCAGTGAGTAGTTCCATTAAATCATTGGTCTGGTGAATCTCATTGACATAGAAACAAACAACAGTGCCATCACCTGGTCCAATAGATGCTTCGGGACACATCATGTCTCTTGTATATTAGACCTCTTCTTAATCTCATAATCCACCATGTTCGAAGGTCTCGCTTGGAATGCCATAGTGATTGATACTCTGTGATCTGATCACTGGTCGATTCTCTTATCGATAAAAATTAGTGGCACCCCAGGAAGGAAACCCTTTCGCTTTAAAAAATTATGTTTGACAAACCCAGATTTTCAAGCTAACATAAATATCCGGTGGAAAGAAGAAGCAATCCCAATAGGCACTCCTATGTACAAATTTCAACAGAGGATAAAAAACCTCAAGCAACAATTGAAATCTTGGAATAATTCCTCTTTTGGCAACATATTTCATGCTCAATAAATCCTCAATTAGAAAATACAAAACCTTCAATAGCAGATCAGAACACAAGGCCTCACTAATTCACTAAAGGAGCAATAATCTCTTCTCAACAACCAGTTAGCTGAAAGACGAGAGAAGGAAGAAATCCTATGGAGACAAAAATATCGCATCCAATGGCTCAAAGAGGGAGAACAAAATACCAAAATTTTCCATATATAGATGGTTCAATGCCAACACACAAATCAAATCACTCACTTGGTTTCAGACCAAGGCCTGGAGATTCAACATCACACAGACATAGAAAAGGAATTACTCTCTTACTACAAAAAACTTCTTACAGAACCCCCTATAGATAGATCCCTTACGATTGACTCTATCATCAATAACATTCCAAAGGAGGTCATGAAAGAGAAGAACAAGGTATTGATGAGTCCTATCACTTAGGAAGAAGTAGATCAAGCCATCAGGGACACCTCACTCGGAAACGATCCTGGGTCGGATGGGTTTACTTTAGATTTATGTCATCATTGTTGGGACATCATTCATGAAGAAGTCTTGGAAATCTTATAGGATTCCATATAATCTAGCCAGGTCCTTCAACCCCTCAATGCCACCTTTATCACTCTCATCCCCAAAGATCACAAAGTCACCTCCCCTTCTCACTTCTGACCTATTTCACTCTGTAATGTAATCTATAATATTCTCACGAAGATCATCATTGATCATCTTAAACCCATCTTACCATTCATCATATCTCCGAAACGATCGGGATCTGTGGAGGTCAGACAGATACTGGACAATCTCATCCTGGTTCACGAAGTAATCCACTCGCTTCATTCGACCAATAATCCAAGTATGCTTCTAAAATTGGTTCTTTCTAAAGCTTTTGATAAATTAAGATGGAACTATTGAAATCAACCCTTCTCTCCTTTGGTTTTGATCCTTCGTGGGTCTCTTGGATTGCCAATCTCACCTCATCAACCCTGTTCTCCATCTTGGTCAATGGAGTCCCTTCCAAACCATTCTCTCCTTCTAGAGGAATAAGGCAAGGGGATCCACTTTCTCCCTTTCTCTTCATCTTAGTGGTGGAAGGGATGAGTCGAACCATTGATATACTCTTAATGGGAGTCCCCACAGTCCGAGAATATATCAACATCTGCTCTGTAATCAACCTCTTATGTGATGTTTCAAGCATGGAGTTTAACCTATCCAAATCCCAAATTTTCTTCTTCAATACGTCCATCTGGATCCAATGTCATATTACACAAATCTTGGGGGTCACCCGTAGCATCCTCCCCTCCAAACCTTTTCATTCCCCTGATTGAAAATCCGCTAAGAAATACCTCATGGGAAAATCTGCTTTCCAGCTTTAGGAAAAAACTTTCCTCCTAGTCTTTCCTCTCCCTCAATATGTTTGGTCACCTCATCCACCTCAAGTCTRTCCTGCAAGCCCTCACGATCTATGTATTCTTGGCGATCGTAGCCCCAAAMTTTATCCTCAACATTTTAATAAATATTCAAAGGGGATTCCTTTTATARGGATTTAAAGAGGGGCGCAAGATGGCTCTGGTCAGTTGGAAAAAAAATTTGCAGATCGAAGAATGTAGGGGGACTCGGTATCAAAGACCCCTCTCTTCTCAATAAAGTCCTGAGTGCAAAAATCTGGCGGAGATTGTTAAAAAGGCCGCAAGACCTCTGGGCACGCCTATGGAGGAAAACATACACACCAACCACTCTAGAAAAGGATCTGATTAGATGGAATGGTTGAATCCCATGGTCTCTTATCTGGAACACGGATAGGAACAACAAGGGACTGATAATGGATCACGATTTCTGGGAATTGCAAGGTGGGACTTCATCTCTCTTCTGGAGCAATTCCTGGTAGAAAATTCCAAACCTGGACAACTATCCCACTCTGAGTTCTTTCATTCAATTAATGACAGACGTGGGCCTCCATAAAGTTGTTGACTTATGGATTCCATAAGATTCAAGAGACACTTGGCACAAATGGAAAAAAACTCATGAAGAGATGAACATCCCTTGTGAGACAAATCTTCAACCACTGCTCGATCAGCTTAACTCAAGGAAAATCTTTAGCCAACAAGGGGAGGACATCCTTAGGAGGGGTCACTCCAACACTAGAACTTTCAATATACAAGAATAGTATTCCCTAAGCACATGACATATCTCCCTCCCAAAATAAGAGGTTTGGAGAAAAATTTGGGGCGCAAATCTCTCGCCAAAAATTAGCACCTTCCTTTGGTTAACGACGAACAACAAGATTATTACTTGGGAGAAACTAAGGAAAAGAGGCTTTATAGGAACTTTTTGGTGTCTCCTTTGTGGTATGGAGGAGGAGACTCAAAATCATCTTCTCAATATTTTCTCCTACATTTTGAGTCTTTGGGATCACAGTGCCAGCATCATGAGAACCTCGGACAGGAACTATACAGGTATCCAGGAAACAATCGAGGGATGGCGAGAGTCAACTTTCCAGTATCCCATCCTCAACATAATATGGAAGATTCTTCCTGGTTTTATCCTTTGGCATATTTGGAAGGAACGAAATCACCAAATATTTAAATCTGCCTCCTGGAACTGGCAAGAGGTCTGGTCTAAAATCCACTCTAATATTAAGGAAACAATCTACTTGCACCACAGGATGGATCAGGATATGAATTCCCTGATGAATGAACGCATAGTCCTTAATTATTGGCAACTAAATCTCTCTCCCTCTCCTTTGGTCCTCTCTCCAGGTAACACTTCTAAGATCATCCCTTCCCACCGAGAGGTTCCGCAAAGAGGTTTTGACAAAATAAATTTCAATGGAGCCTCCAAGGGGAATTTGGGACTTGCAAGATATGGAGAAACCATTCACAATAGAAAAGGAGAGATCATCCACATCTTAGCCCAAAACTTGGTTCATAAAACCAACAATGCAGTGGAAATTTGGGGATTGCTCAAAGGTTTTCAAGCATCCAAAGAGCAAGGGATATCCCTCCTTATAGAAGAAGGTGATTCACATATAGTCATTAACCTCCTCTCTCATCTCCTAAATGGTGTAGATCCGAAGAATATATCCCCAAGCTAGAGACTCATGAATGAGATGATCATAATAAAGTCAATCCTTCATCCTTAGTGGGTAATTATTTCCTCCCACATCCAAAGAAACGCAAATCAAGTAGCATATATGTCAGAAAACTTTGGGGTAGACCTATAGGAAGGAGAATTATCTTGTTCTCCACCCTCATCTCCAACTCACCCCTCTGTGATCGCTTGCAGAAACATGGCCCAAAACAAGTATCAACTTTTGAATGGGGTGTTTAGGGATACAACAGGTGGACAACTAGTGGGGATGACACCTGGCCTAGTCTCGCGCCACCTTGGGCGAGCTCAGGCGTACCCAACCTCCACCATTAACTCATGAATTTAAATCCTTTTACATCGCTCCTCGTCACTCATTCATCTTCGGTATGGTGTAACTTTTTGGTGCCTCTGTTCATAGGAATGTTAATGGTAATGGGATGGAAGTAGTCAAAGTCCCATCACCATTCCCGACATGGTGGTTTTAGGCATGTGTTATGGAGTGATATGGCTCATTCGATCCCTTGGCCTCCATATTCTTGGCCTCCTACGGAATTTGGTTCCATATTTTTCCTCTGGCTCGAGATTTTGCGGTGCACTAGACCCTCCGCACGCACTAGACCCTCCGCACCCACAACCTCTACTCTATTTAGTTATTGTTACTTTGTATGCCTAGTCTTGTGCTCTTTGAGAAAAAAAATTCACTTTCTTCACATGCTCCTCATCTAGTTTTAGGTGGCTCTCTCGATGCCTCGAATTAGAGGTAAGTCGAAAAGGGGTGTGGCCTCATATGCTACTAGAGAAAGGGGAGCAAGAGGGAATGGACAACAAGATCATCTCCAGAACCTGAGAGTATATCCACCCTAGAGCCTTTAGTCACCCACACTCCTTCCTTCACCTCTAATCTTCCTCCTCGGGACACCACTCCAGAATTTCCTATATTGTCGTCTCTTTATTCTTTCTGAGTCGAATGGCTTGACAGTCATGGAAAATCCCTCAGCTTCTCTCCTAGTCTCAGTCTGTTCCCCCCCCACCATTCTCCATCTCCCCTTCCTCCACCTCCACCTTCCCCATTCCCTCAACTCCTCTCTCCTCTTTGTCCTCTCCCGTTCTTTTCTCTCAATCCCCC
Source organism: Picea sitchensis (assembly GCA_010110895.2). Classification (NCBI taxonomy): domain Eukaryota; kingdom Viridiplantae; phylum Streptophyta; class Pinopsida; order Pinales; family Pinaceae; genus Picea; species Picea sitchensis. Next base: position 42,452 of record SNQJ01S0077383.1, on the reverse strand, counting down.
ACTTCCTCCTCTGACTCACATCCTACTCCTCCACTCTCTATTGCTTGCTCCTGTTGTGAAAAAAGCAACATTTTTAAGGAGTCCTTGGATGCTATCAATCGAGGAATAAAGGACATCAAGGGCTTCATCAATGAGATGCATCACAAGGAAACAAAGTGGTGGCACCAAGAGAAGCTTCTAATGACTTTCCTTCAGGACCTCAAACAGGCTATCTTGGACAAAGGCAAGCTCGATAGAGACACCATGCATGTTCTATAGGTTATTTCGGAGCAAAGGCTCGACCCCAACACTAGCTAACTCCTACTGGCTCAAGTTTCCTCTGTTTTTTATGATTTTATATAGTATAATTCACAATCTTTTGTCCCTGCATGACTTCTCAGATATAGGAATTTTTAGTCTTAGCATAATTCCATCCTTTTGGTTTTGGTATGTTCAGTGTAGCCTACAAAACCTTTTCCCTATGTGGCACATTAGATCTATGTTTCTTACAGCTCGACAAGTTTTGCATGGACATTGAGAATTTTCGGCCATGTGGCAGCTTTGGTTTCCCATATGGGAAATGCTATCACAACCTCCTATGATAGCATGAAAAATGTAATTTTTCTACTTCGCAGGTTTTAATACAACTCCTAACTTACAAAAAAAAAAATATTTTCCAAAAAGTCATTAAATAATAAATTACATAAACCAAAATTCCAAATTCGGATTTTCCATAGTTGGCATATAATTTCCAAATTCAAATTTTCCAAAAACGAAAATTTATTTTCAAAATTCCACATAGAATTTAATTGTCTAAAATTTGAGGACATTACACGGAGTGCATCTTGAAGGGTATGCCACATAAATAAAACTTGAGGCAGTGAATCTAGGTGGCCTAGAAAGCCTTGAGAGAATAATTAAACCTTGAAAAATATTTAGGCATTTCTGGATTTAATTAATTAAAGAATGAATTTATTAATTGTAAATCCCAAATGAAAGTCTAACCCTATTCAAAACAATGAATCCTAAGTCTAAGTTCTTGTAAGGAGACTAAACAAAATTAAAAAGGAATGAGGTAAATCAATTTAAGAATTAAGTAAAATAAAATAAACCTAAATATTTTATTAAATACACATGTGTGCAAGAAAATACCAAATTGGAATTTAAGATATGAAAGAAATAAATATGAGAGAATATGTGTATGGATAGAATGGTATCTAGAATCTAGCTACCACTAGTTTAACTAGAAGAAGACACATATTTTAACTGAACTCAGATTAGTAAGGCGTCAATCATTAATTGGGAATATGGGGAATAAAGAGACAACTAGTAGTGATTTAAGGACATAATTTGGGAAATGTGAGAGAAATTGACTTTTAATTAAAACAAAATATGGAATTATTTGTGCAAGTGTGGATGGGTCAGTGAGAGAATTCCTATATGGTCAATGGGATACTTCCTATAAATAAAATGGTCATGGAGTCATGGTTAACTATTTTTAACCTGGTTCTTCCACTTGCTTCCAACATTAAATCTATTAAAAAAATTGTCTCATACGTGTGTCCAATAAAGAAGGACAATTGGGAAGTCAAATATTTGCCCAAAAATCATTAAATAATAAAATACATAAACCAAAATTCCAAATTCAGATTTTCCATAATTGGCAAATAATTTCCAAATTCGAATTTTCTAAAAACCAAAATTTATTTTCAAAATTCCACATAGATTTTAATTGTCAAAATTCCTCTCCCTCTTGAGTACAAAACTATCCTCAATTTTCATTCCTCTCTCGGAATAGGGTTGGATAATATTTCAACATATCTTCTTCCAATTACCGAGTGGCCTCCTAAGGGCTAAAGTGCTTCCATTTCACTTTTTCCTGGGCGATGGTTATGTTCCATAGTACTGTTTCTTTCCTATCTAGAATGCGCAGAGGTTTCTCTTGGAACTCGAATTTTGGTTCCACCTACACCATGTTCTAATCAATGATGTGTTTAGGATCATGAATATACATTTCTAGTAATGAAACATGAAAAACATTATGAACTTTTAAATTTGCAGGAAGTGCTAGTTGATATGACACAGGTACGATTTGAGATAAAATCTCGAAGGGGCCACAAAATATTGGTGTCAAATTTGAAAAACTTCCTATCCTTAGAAAAATACTTATTTCTTTGACTTTTAGATATACATGGTCCTCAATTTGAAATTCCTGATATCTTATTTTTAAATCTGCATAGCTTTTCTATCGGTCTTGGGCCTCTTTTAAATTCTTATGTACTCTTCTTACCATTCTCTCCATTTCTTGGAGCATTTCCGGTCCTACCATAATCATGTCAACAAGATTTTCCCAGCTAATCAGAGTAGTGCATTTCCTCCTGTATAATGCTTCGAAGGGACTCATCTTAGCTGACATGTGATCACCATTGTTGTAAGCAAATCCAACTAAGTGGAGGTACTCCTCCCACTTAGTTGGTTTCACCCTTATGTACATTCACAACATGTCTTCGATACTATGGTTTGTTAGTTCGATTTTCCCATCCATTTGTGGATGGTAGCTTGTGCTGAAATCCAGGTTAGTATCCAATCCTACAAACAATTCCTTCCAAAAATTTGACGTGAATTTGACATCTCTCTCGGAAATCACCATCTTAGGAATTCCATGTAATCTAAATATTTATTTCATGAAAACTTCAGTGATATTAATCGATTTATAAGTAGATTTCAAAGGTATAAAATGTGAAGATTTTCTTAGTTTATCAATTACTACCATGATCGAGTCATTTTGTCTTTGATTCTTACGCAAACTTGTGATTAAGTCCATCGAGATAATCTCCCATTTCCATTTTGTTATAGGTAGAGGTTGTAACAGACCTGTTGGGTGCTAATGTTCAACCTTTACCTATTGACAATATAAACATTTAGAAAAATATTCAGCTGTTTCATTCTTCAAGTTAGGCCAATAAAACAATTTCCTTAAGGCTGTTATAGTTTTCTGGTATCCTGGGTGACTAGAATATGGTTTTTTGTGTAGTTCGTCAAGAATTGTGTTCTTTAAATCAGTAGAATTTGGTACATACAGTCAGTTCTTAAACCGTAACAACCCATTTTTGTCCAAAATCAGATCTGCTCTGTTAAGTTTTTCATCATTTCCTTGCAATTATGTTGTTGCTTTCATGTAATTTTTGTCATTAATGCTTGTTGATTTTATTCTCTCTTTGATATCATTTTCTACTTTGCTGATGTTTATTTCATAGAGTTTGTTAGTCCTCTGACTTAGTGCATCTTCAAATTTGTTTTCCTTACCTTTAATGTGTCGTATCTCGAAATCAAATTCTCTTAAAAAGGCCAACTGTCTTTCTTTCCTTGCGTTGAGATCTGGTTGAATGAATAAATACTTTACACCATTGTTGTCAATTAATAGAAGAAAATTTCCTCCCATTAAATAATGTCGCCACATTTTTAAAGAATGAATTATGACTGCTAATTCCAAATCATGTGTAACATAATTCCATTCATGTTCCTTCAATTTACGTGATTCATAACATATGATGTGTCTGTCTTGTGTCAATACTCCTCTTAATCCATCTTTGTTTTCATCCACACAAACTGTAAAGTCTTTATCGAGATCCGCTACCTTTAGGATAAGTGTTGTAGTTAATAGAATTTTTAATTTATAAAAGTTGTCCTGAAACTTTTGTGACCAAGTGAATTTTATTCCCTTTTTCTGTAGCGAGGTAATTCGATATGCGATCTTAGAAAATCCTTCAATAAATATCTAGTAATAAACGGTAATTCCCATAAATAATCTGATGTCTACTACATCCTTAGGAAAAGGCCATTCCATAATGGCTTTTATCTTTTCTCGATCAACAAAAATACCATCTTTGGATATTACATGCCCTCAGTATTGTATCTTTCTTTTGTAGAAGTTGTATTTATTAAACATAGCATACAACTTATGTTCCCTTAAAGTTCACAATACTAATTTCAGATGATCTTCATGTTCTTCTTCTGTTTTTGAGTAAATTAGAATACCATCGATAAAAACCAACACAAATTTATCCAAATATTGGTTGAATATACTATTCATCAAGCACATAAAGGTTGTTGGTGCATTAGTAAGCCCGAATGAGATTACAACAAACTCATAGTGTCCATAATGTGTTCTAAAAGTTGTTTTATTTACATCTTCATCTTTTATTCTGACATGGTGATAACTAGACCTTGAATCTAGCTTAGAAAATATCTTTCCTTCTCCAGCTTGGTCAAAGAGGTCATTAATTCTGGGTACAGGATACTTATTCTAAATTTTGATTTTATTCAGTTGTTGATAGTCAATACATGGTCTTAAAGTACCATCTTTGTTTTTAATGAATAAAACTAGTGCTCCCTAAAGAAAAACACGTGGTCTAATATATTCCTTATCCAGTAGTTCTTATAAGTGAATTTTCAGTTATGTTAATTTGGGTAGGCTCATCCTATAAGGTTCCTTAAATATCGAGCTAGATCCAGATAGTATATCGATAGAAGAAATCTATCTATCTCCTTGGAGGTAGTTCTAGTATTTCATCTACAAACACATCTCTGAACCCACATAGGACTGTAAAGTATTCTATAATTGGTTTTCTTTCTTCCCCCGGGAGGTTAGTTACCTGTACCACATAAATTGGGCAACCTTTGTTCATACATTTCTTAAATTGCACGGTTGATATCTGCCTAACCGAAACTAGTTTTTTGATCCCTTGTACCATCCTTACTGTGTTGTTTTCATCTCTATACACAAATGATTTTTCGTAGAGGTTTAATATCACTTTATGTTTCTTGAACTATTCCATTCCAATTATTAAATCGTAATATCCAAAAGGTAAAATGTTTAGATTTAACTTTTTACTTTGACCATCTATGTTTATTTCACAATCAGAAATAAAATCTTTTACTCTTCTTTTGGTCCTTCTTGCTAGTTGTACTAACCAAGACTTAGCATGCTTTACCTTCTTTAGTTTGTTAAATTCAACTAAAGCAGGGTTAATATAACTCAGACTATCTCCTGGGTTAATTAGTATGGAGACATTGTGGGAATGAATTTTAACTTTGACTTACACAGTGGTGGATTGATGGTCTACATGTTTTGCATCTAGAGTTGCATTTATTTTATGCATTCTTCTACCAACATATACGACCGTCGAAGCCTCTTGAAGGTTATCAACTGAAGTTATTGTTGTGGGATTTAACTTTTTAAGCATGGACAATTCCTCCTCAAGTGAGATTCTCCACATTCACAACACTTCAATGGTTCTTTGGGACTATCCCCAACCTTCTTGACTCCCTGGTTAGCTGGTCTATTTCCCCCTTGGGAATTCTGTGTATTTGAATGGTAACATTTCCTTTGGAAACCTTTCACCATATTATGAAAAGGGGCTGGTGGGAATATGTTCTTACATTGATTCAATCTATCCTGTTTCTTGTCTTTCCATGTTTTGGGAATTTTAGATGTCTTTTTGTACTGATCATAACACATCCGAGCCTTTCTAAACACTTTATTTAAAGACTTGGGATTATCAAATTCAATTCTTTCCTTGTACGACTGTGGTAGACAACTCAATAAACTTTGTATTTTCACTTTGTATTTTTTGATGTATGGTACAAACCTTAACAGATCTAGAAATTTATTTATTAGGTCATCCATGGCCATTTGTCCTAATTGTTGAGCTCCAAATCTACCCAAGTAAATTAGAGTGAATTTATTATCAATCTAGTGTTTGTAAGACTTAGAGGCATGTCCAAAGTATATGGATTTTAGAGATAGTTTTTATCTTTTATGGAGATAACCCAAAAACCTATCTAAGGCTGATTG
>SNQJ01S0077383.1:1214-23022 GCA_010110895.2 Picea sitchensis | reverse complement strand
TTGTCTCATATATGTGTCCAATAAAGGAGGATAGTTGGGGAAGTCAAATATTTTCCCAAAAGTCATTAAATAATAAATTAAACAAGCCAAAATTCCAAATTTGATTTTCCATAATTGACAAATAATTTTCAAATTTGAATTTTCCAAAAACATAAATTTATTTTCAAAATTCCACATAGAATTTAATTGTCTAAAATTTGAGGATACTACTTGGAGTGCGTCTTGAAGGGCATGTCGCATAAATAAAACTTGAGTGAATAAATCCAGGTGGCCTATAAAACCTTGAGAGAATAATTAAAGCTTTAAAAATCTTTAGGCCTTGCCAGATTTAATTAATTAATTAAAGAATGAATTTATTAATTGTAAATCTCAAATGAAAGTCTAACCCTATTCAAACAAATTAAGCCTAAGTATAAGTTCTTGTAAGGAGGCTAAACCAAATTATTAACTAAATTAAAAAGAAATGAGGTAAATCAATTTAATAATTAAGTAAAATAAAATAAACTTAAATGTTTTATTGAATACACATGTGTGCAAGAAAATACCAAATTGGAATTTAAGATAAGAAAGGAATAAAGATGAGAGAATATGTGTACTCATAAAATGGTATCTAGAGTCTAGATACCAATAGTTTAACTAGAAGAAGACTCTTATTTTAACTGAAATCATATTAGTAATGTGTCAGTCATTAATTGGGAATATGGGGAATAAAGAGACAACTAGGAGTGATTTAACGAGCGCACTTGGGAAATCTAAGGGAAATTGACTTTTAATTAAAATAAAATATGGAATTATTTCTGCAAGTGGGGATGGGTTAGTGAGATAATTCCTATAAATCAAATGGTCAAGATGGGAAATGGATCACACTAGTTATTGGTAAATTTGTGCTACCAAATTATTTTTGACTGGTTTTACTTGTGAGAGTTGGGATACCAAGATTGATATAGAGTGGTGGTTATACCTTGTGAGGAAAACTTGGATCTAGAGTATTTATGGTTGTGTTTGTTTCTCCCCTTTGAAAATCAGGGGGCTAAGGGGGAAGAAGAGTACCCCTAGTGTTGGCTAGGAGGTATCGGTGAAGTCTCAATGATTAGAAAGATGGAGAAAGGAATGAGCGTCTTCACTGAAGAACATCTTTAGATTTCTTCGTCTTCGGTTACGATATTTTTATCTGAGTTTTTTAATTGTATTAAGATTTTATTTGTATAATAATTTTAGAAATTCACCGTAACTATGTTGAAATCCTAAATTGAATTGACAAGTTCGTTGATCTTTGTGACATCTAGAAAGATAAATTTTGGTAATTGTTTTCTTTTCAATTTCTCAAATGAATAATGGTTTCTAGTTGGTAGGTGTGTATGTATAGGAAACACTTTTTATTCTTTGTCACTGTCATTGGCTGCATATCAAATTTTAAATTTACATTTTCATGATTAACCAACTACCAAAAGAAAATTGCAGTTCCTCATAATTCACTATGTAATAAATGAATATTTTGGAAAAGGGAAATGGTTGTGGTTCAAAAATTTAGATTTGAATACAAATTTAATATGTGTGGTTTTTTAACCTGAATACAAACCCCCAAATTATATTTTCTGTGTTATCGCTTCCATAATTCCTCATTCATATTTTAGGGAGATTATTGGTATGCGTCAAACCTTCTACATTTCCAATTTGAGAAATTCTTCTGGACCTCGTAAAACAATTTATTGGCATATACAGAAACACAAATTTTGTTTAACCATTGCCAAATTATATGCTTGCTAGAATATATTTTGGGTCACTGCATAATTTCGTGATAGAGTTATCATTTTTGGAACTTATATGTGTTGGTTCGTTGTAGGTATTTTTTAGGTTCGGTATCTACATGTCTTTTAGTATCTTGCCARCGACTTCCTCAATTTAATGATTGACTTAAAATATATCTACATGACAATTTTATTTTTTGGAAAAAAAAATTAGTGCTTTACGCTGCCCTCTCCTTTAGAAGCTTCTGAACTTGTTAAATAATTAATTCACTGTGAAAGAATGCAACCCCTAACCTTTGGAATCTTTCTTCATTGCATTCTTGAAATTTAATCCTCGATATCAGAGTTTGAATGTCATTGATTATAGCTTACTCTATCGATGTATTCACCTCTCATTGTCACCTCAATGACAACTTATATTTTTTTTTAATGTCTATTTCTTTTGAACATTAACAATTGATGAATAATATTTTTTCTGCCATATCATTTGGATATCCTTATGTTTGAAATTTATATCTATTCCTTTAAAGCATAGCAATAAAAGAAATCTTTATTTGTTTTGTGTAAATTTTAAATTCGAAATTTTCATAAATTTAGTTCTGGATCAAGGGCCGGAACATGGGTCGAATCAAGTGTCGTAACAAGGGTTGGATTAGGTGTGGGATCCAAGACCGGATTGAGTGTCAATTTAGGTTGTGCACTGATTTAATGACTAGATTGAGGCTATTTTCCTTCTGTATTTTATTGGGTCGAAATGGTGACTGTGTAGTTTTCTTTCTTGATGTTTGTTCTTGATTTTTGATTGGAATTTGAGAAAAGTAAAATCGTGTACAGTTCTAAATCTAGTTTCTGATTTCAATAGAAAAACGATAGGAGGATTTACTTATTAAATGCAAGTTTGTGAGTTAATGTTGGGTGAATTCCCTGTGTTCTAGATATAAATCCAAATCTGAGTTGAATTCCATGCTTTAATTTTTTTGCGATTTGGAATTTTGCAACTCTATGTGATTGTTGCCCCATCCTTTGAATAACCCAACAATTTACCTTTTGAGTGTTCAATTCCTCTTTCAATGTCTTAAATTTTATAAATCCAGATTGGGTATTCTATTGGTTCACTGTAGAAGCTTATGATTTTTTTTCTTTCACAATTGATGTCAAGGATTGCAACTCTATAGTTGTGGATTTACTTGTTTTCTTTTAGAAACAAGCTCAGAAGTTAATTGAGCGATTATGTTCTATTTATTTTTATTTTCTCAATTTTAATTTCTTATAATTCGTGGAACGAATTTGGGGCTGCAACAATAACTTGGCCTTCCTAAGTGCCTCTGTTTTTATTTACTGTCCTTTCCTTAAGGCTCAACCATCCTCAATCGATTGGCTTCCTGTAAAACTTAATTTGAATTTTTCATAAATTTAGTTYTGTTTCAAGGTCYGTATTAAGTGTCRGATGGAGGRCCAGATTTAGTGCCAAATGGAGGGACGGATTGAAATCTAGAATGAATTTCAGATTTTTCTACACACCGGATAATGAGCGATGATAGATTCCAAAACTTATTTTGTTTCCTTATTTGGATATGTAATTTAGAATATAAATATCTATTAACGGTTAAACATAAGATTGGTCTTCCCTAAACTCCTTTAATGATTTTTTAAGAAATCAATTGCATTCTTATATGGTTGAAATAAGATTTGATCTTCCTTAATACCTTGAATGGAAGAGTAAGTTGAATTCGAGTTCTTAGAACATTGTTGTTTGGTTTTTCTTCAGTTCTTTTAATTGGATTTATAAGTCAACATTGAGTCCTCTATTTTATTGTTTAAATAAAGCTTTATCTTCATTAATTATCCTTATATATGGATATGCGAGACAACTTATGATTTATCTTAACCAATTCTTAATTATGGGTTGAACTTCTTATAGTTTCTTGCAATGGAATGTAGGGTAGTCTTGTAATCTTTCCATAGTGCTTGATATGATTGATCCTCTTAGTTCTTTAAAAATGGATATGCAAGCAGTCAACTTCTTACTAATTGTTGTATGTTTTATTTTTATTTATAAATGGATGCATAATGTAAAATAACATTAAAATTTAATTTATTTCTTAAGAAGTTTGATCTTCTTGTGGTTTCTTATAAATGAATATGAAGTTTTAGCCTTTAAATTCCTTATATATTTTTAGAAGATTTCCTTAATGTGAAGAAGCATAGTTGAGCCACATGAGACTAATATTGTACTTATGCTCTTTGGGACTTGTCATTCTTTATGTAATTCCCTTTTTACTCATTTTCACTAGAATATTGCTTGAATATTGTTTAAGTAAAAGTATATTATTTCATTGCAACATGAAGAATTGATAATTAAGTATGGTTGATAAAACTAGTGGATTGATGTTTATTTGGATTAATGGGATATAGATACAACCTTGTTCCTTAGAACAATCGCCATTCATGAGACCTTAAATGGTCAAAATCAATCAGATGAATCCTGGACTTGAGCATTGCTTATGTGTCTTGGAAGTCCTAACCATGTAGGATAGGTTGGGTAGGTAGTTTCCTTATGTTATCATTTGAGATACGGTTAATTAAATAATAGTGATGATGTTTTTTGTTGAATGTGATGAAATCGATTGAGTAGTTATTAATTTATGTCGAGATGCATGTTACTTGTACTAATGATTGTTTCAAAAAAAATATTTACCTATTTTTACATCACAAATTATTGTTGTAACAGAGGGAACATTACAATGGGTTTTGTCCCTAGTGGAGTCACCATTTATATTAACAAAGAATTCTCTCATGTGGACAAGAGAGTTATCCCTTGGGTTTTCCCTTGACCCAAGATAGACAACAAACTAAATAAAATACAAGCTTTTCCAGATCTACAAAATTTCAATATGCTTCATGCTATGGGATGGAGGTGAATACCTAGTTTCTTGACGATTGTCCTTATGTAGTCATGGACAACGCAAATCTCAATATCTGGTTCTTGCTCCAAAACTTGCTTCATACAAAAACAATGAATGATACTATCTCAAACATTTCAAGAATTAAATAAATTCAAATAAATTCAGATCTACCTTATCTTAATCAAGCAAAGAATAAGTATGCTAACATGCAATCAAATAGACAAATCATACAAGGGGAAAGTTTCATTGATATATATTAACATAAAATGAGAAACTTACATCCATTGTGTGATCACCTTGAGTAAAAAGTTGTGGTTCTCCTTTTCTCTTTCTTTGGCTCTTCATTTGTCTCTAACTCTTTTGAAATTTCAACAACATAGGTTTTCTCTCATTTCTTCCTCCTTCTTCCCTTGACAAAGATTCTCTATATATATTAGTGAAAAAGTTTTAGGGTGAGCCATACATATGTCTCAAATCATGGTCATCTCATGAAGAACTCAAAATCTCACTTAGTTTACAATGTCGCCTGGAAATATCACAACTCATTGTCTCACCAATTTCCTCGAGCATGTCAAAAATTGATTTTCTAACAGTTATGTGGGTCATAATTAGATCTTATAGCTACCTTCCATGGTTTTTTATTAAGATGAATAATGAATAGTTGTGATTTTTTAGTGATACGACCTGCAACTTCCCTCCAAATTGGTCAACTACAAGGGAAACATATGTTGTTCAGCTTGACATTTTGGATGGTTTCTTTATGTCCCCTTAGGGTGGAAAATATATCTATAACATTTTCCATAAAAAATAACTAATAATATAATTTGGAAAATAAAACGAACAAGTTCATGAGTAAGGGATATCAAATAAAAATCATTCCAACTGATCCATAGATGATTTTCCTTCCATATTATTAATAAACTTGAAATTTTTCTAGTGTTATTATTTCATATTCATGGAATGGTGAAAAGTATAGATTCCAATACATTCATGAGTAACATTTCATAGGAATTCATATCCTAAAAACTTATTACCATGGCTAAGGTCAAATAAGATGTTGAAAACTTGAAATCTACAATGTTGGAAATTGCATTGACATTTTCGACCAAGGCATTTACTACCCCCAAGCATTTGAATGATTTGAGCATTCCTATACGATGATATAAGAGGAAACTAATAAGAAATATAATGAGAACCTTACATAACCATCAGTCTATATCAAAGTCCCTCATTATATTTGGAAGCCTCCTTGAGCTCATATTTCAAATAAGCACCAACTTTAGATGATATATGGTGATGAAATGATGTAAACTTGTAATTTCCTACTAGTGAAGAAGACAAAATAGCAATCCATGAGTGATAGCCACTAATATATTTGGTTTCACTATATTTATTATCTTTAACCTCAACCAATTGGTTACTACAACAAAAATAATCTTTATTATTCATAAATGTAGACCAATCAACAAAATAGTTATTCAAACACATGTGTGTTGTAGGACCCTCTTCTTCCCATGTCAAAGGTTGATAAGGAAAAAAACTAATAAATTCCAGGGAAGAGATCTCATCTTCTCTATCTTCTAAATGTAAATTATCACCATCAAGTACCACATAAGGGTTTGGCCTTACATAATTTATTTGAATAGGAACATGAGTGAATTTATAATTATCCTCCTCTGTGCAAGATTTAGAGTGTTGAAATGGCATATCTTTTCTTTTTATTTCATATCCTCGAGTTTCTTGATAAATATTGTTGTTTTTCTCCTACAAAAGATGAGAATAAAAAATATCTTCTAAAACATACCCATGATTAGGAGATAGGAGAAAATCAGAATAATTTTCAAAACAAGAAGGCTCAATAAATATTTTAGTAACTATAGGAAAACTTCTTTATCTTTATCAGTCAAACTAGAAGAGGTTACAATTGTACAACAATTATCATCAACATAAATTAATTCCAACTTTCTTATTTATGAACGATGTGTCATGTATTGTGTGTTCAAATTTTCTTTCCTAGTTGATTGGTACGAATTCCTCTCTTGGTCCACTATAAAACCAAAACAGAAAACATTGTCTAGGACAAATTGACGCTCATTGTTAGTAGGAAAAGGTAAGAGAAAATCACTAGAATTTTGAAAACAATAGGGTTCAAGAATGATCTTGGGGAGACAATACAAAATATGGTCAGAAGTTGTGACCCCAAGAAGTTTTTCTTGAATCCCTTGAGTCAAACTTAGGGAAGAATGTTCCACACCGCAAACATGAACACCTAAGTTAGATTCAATATGTTCAATTCCTGAGGTAGTTGTCACATCTTCAGTCTCATGAAAACTTTATTCACGACTCTCCATAGATTTATCCACTTCCTATGATGGAAAAGATAGAATAGGACAATGAGAACCTAACATAACCATTGGTCTCAACTGAAGTGTCACATTGTCAACAAAAAATCCTTCCTTTGTATCAGTTGCAAAAAAATCTAAACTCAAATTTACTACAAAAGAGAGATATTTATCATCACTAATAAAAAAGGGGGGAATGGAATGGTGGGAGGATACATAAATCATGTCCCTGCCAATATATATCCTCTAGAGTGAAGAAGGGTCCAAATGTACACTAATCGACCAAATCATTAGTATCCTCAACATCTTCATGTGAATCAAAATTAACATGTAAAGTAGCATTAAGGAATAATTGATTCTTCATCCACTAGTTCATCTTGTTCATTGGAAAGAGAAATTAGATGTAGAATCCATTCACCAATAGAGGGAACAACATACAAATGAAATATATAGAAGAGGTGCATAAACCTTAATTAAAAGTATTCTAAAAATCCATCTCATTCTTTCCTAATGTAACAACCCCTCTATTACGACATCAATAAGTGAGTACAATAGTGTAATATTTTTTTTAAAAATAACATCATCAGTAAACCAGTTGTTATGTGAAGTCACTATTACATATAGGCTAAAACATCAATGAACTATTACGATGATTGTGATAAAATCAATTTTTTTGTTGAAAATTTTTTAAGAAAATGAAATTTTATTGTTTTTTTTTTAAATTAGTCGCGATAACGTTGGATTTTCGACGTTTTCTAAGGTCGTTGGAAGTACGATGCCCAGTTTTGACACTTTAATATAGTCGTTTGTAGGTCAACATAATGGTCATTGACTTCAAAATGGTCAACCTTAATTTAGGGTCATAGTTGTCAGAATTCCGACGATGACGAATCTATAAATTAGTTAGTTCGAACTGAATTTTGACTAATTTGTTATAGTTTCAAAATCTTTTATGTGTTATAGCTTTGCTAATATTTGTTTTTATGTGAAGGTTTTCTTATCTTTTATGTGTTATAGCTCTGCTAATATTTGTTTTTATGTGAAGGTTTTCTCGATTAAGAGATCTAACTGATCTTTGATCTACAGAGCTTAATTTTGTGATCATTGTTCAAGGCGTAAAAGAGGATTTTAGACTTTGAAGATTAGTTAAAAAAATCTTGTCCTTTTAATATTTTATAACCTTTATATGTCATGTAGATTTTATGTTGTTCAAGTGAACATGTTACCTTCCCATGCTTATATGTGACTCTTGATCTCTTCCCCAGTTCCATATGTCATTTCGGATTATGCTACTTGTTAAATTATACCAAGGCGTTTCTCTTCCCTAGGTCCTATAGAGAAATTGCCGAATATTGTCTTAGTCACCAACTCTAGAGATGCAAATTAAAAGATAACTTTATGATTAAAGGAGGGAAAGTGAAGAGACAACAATCTAGTACCCCATCTAATCTAATCTCAGCTGTTAGATTAGAAAACTCCTCACCTTCCCACATGAAGTTGATTAAGGCAAATTGGCGCACCCATTCTTGAAAAGAAGAAGCAAGGAAGCAAGAGACGGTGAGATTAAGAGGTTCTGTGAGATGCTGAAGAACAGGGAAGCAGAAATCTTAAGGAGATGCCAAGAGCAAGCAAGCAACAGTCTTGTTGAGAGAGCAAGAGATTCTTGGTGAGATGCCAAGAAAAAGAAATTTGCAGCATCTCTTGTTGAGAGAACAAGAGAGAGCAAGATAGGTCCTGAGCTTGAGCAAAGAGAGACAGCATTTGTCGAAGGAGAGAACACATCCCAAGCAAAGAGAAGTACAGATTTCAGACAGCAAGGAAGAACAGTCCGGTAATGGTACGGATTTGAGGAGGTCATACAGCATGTAATGTAAATAGAAATTGAGGAGGACAGCAGCTGTAATTTCTGAGAGTATTGGCACGCATTCCAAGGCCGCTATACAACATTTGTTGGCACAGAGGTAGTTGCTGCACAATATATTTCTGAGCGTATTCTCTGCGGCCAATCCATACACCTTAGCAGAGTTTTGGCACGAATTTTCGTGACAGTCCGTCCAGCATTAATTGCCATACAGTTGTACGAATTTCTGGTTCAATTTCTGAACCAGAAATTCGAGAAGCAAAGCTACAGTGGAATGTCCAGATAAGTTTGTAAAATATCTGAAGATGAAAATGCTGTAAAAGAATTCTCAGAAGCTCATAAATAATACAAATCCTCCCACCTGGTTTTCCCCTTGTGGGTTTTCCTTTTCCAGGGTTCGATAGACCGAAAACATTTGTGCCCACATTTTCTGAGTTTTGTATATTGCTGATATTTAATTTCTGCGTTGAAAACGGTGTTCATAATCCTCATGTTTCAGTTCTGAAATTCTATTTTCTGTTCAGAAATTTCATTTTCTGTTAAGTTTTTAGATGCTGAAACAACGCTGTAGCTTATGCTGAAAACACCGCTGTGAGTACATGCTGAAACACCAGTGCTGAGTATATGCTGGAACACCAGGCTGAGTATATGCTGAAACACAGTGCTGAGCAGATGCTGAAACACTCAGGCTACAGTAGCATATGCTGATGCTTGAAACACCGCTGAGCAGATGCTGGAACACCAGGTCAGAAAGTGCATAGATGAAACAGTGCCGAAACTGGAGAGTTTGGCAGTAATTTAAATTTGACTGAAAATCAGCGAGACTGAAACTGGGTGGGATTGAAATATTAACATGGCATCAGAGCTGAGCTGAAGAGAAGCAAAATTTCAGCAAATAGAAAGTTGGGACAACAATCACTGCGAGAGGAAGTCACTTGGTGAGAGAACA
Source organism: Picea sitchensis (assembly GCA_010110895.2). Taxonomy (NCBI): domain Eukaryota; kingdom Viridiplantae; phylum Streptophyta; class Pinopsida; order Pinales; family Pinaceae; genus Picea; species Picea sitchensis. The sequence goes on along the minus strand of SNQJ01S0077383.1, from coordinate 13,216 downwards.
AGAAGAGGATCTTTGGTGAGATTAAGATCAAGAAACTCTTGCGAGATGCCAAGAGAGAAGGACCTTTGGTGAGATGCTACACAGACAAACAGCAGCTTCAGCAGAGGTGGGAAGAGTTTTTCCACCAAGTTTACAAGGAATTTTCCTTGATTGCGTGTCTATCATCGAGGACCACTACCCGGATACTTGGTATATTGACAGTGGTGCTCTCGCCATATGACATCAGTTCGTGAGCACTTGATAGACCTTACTCAGTGTGGAGATGTAGAGGTAGTGCTTGTTCCGGAGGCCAAGGTGGCTGGGTTGTAATCGTATCATTTCGAGGGAGTCTTTGGCCTCCCATGACTTTTGACAGAGGTTCTTATAAATCTGGGCTTGAAGAAGAACTTAGTGTCAGTCTCTGACCATTGAGGAGAAGGGCTATGAGGCTTTGTCTGCAGATGGGTGGTGCTTCTTTCCAAGGGTCTAGTAGCATCACTTCGGCCAAAGTGGATTGGTACTAGACATGAGGTTGTACAAGTTCTTGTTCCTTCCAGTGCGAGCATTGATTCATCTCACCAGCAGCGATGATCTATGTGAGATATGGCACAGGAGGATAAGTACATTTGCACCATGGGGCTTTGCGAGTTCTGAGGGAGATGGTGACGGAGTTCCAGGATTTCAGTTCAGAGCACCATGAGTTGTGCAAGGGGTGTACATTGGGAAGTACACCAAGACTGCTTTTCGAGCAGTTACAGTAGAGCGGCAGGGATACTTGATCTTATACATTCAGATGGATGTGTCCCGATGTCTTCGGCACGCTGGACTGGATCCCTGGTACGATGTTATTGTATTTCTCCATCTATGACTTCTCGAGGTCTTGATTCTCGCCATGAAGCAATCGTAAAAGGACAGGTCTTCAGCCGGTTCCAAAGAGTTCAAAGCCTTGTGGAGAACCAGACAGGAAGAAAAAAAATCAGAGTCCTGAGATCGACAATGGGGGTGAGTATACCTCCAAGGAGTTTGTGGATTTCTGTGCAGGAGAGGGCATCAGGAGGAGTTGACTGTTCCTTACAACCCGCAGCAGGAGGGGGTTGCTGAGAGGAAGAACAACAGGGCCATTGTTGGGGCTGAGATCCACACTGCAGTTTGATTCTGCAGAACAGGAGTCCCTAGCCAGGCGCTGTGGGGAGCACACCTGAGGGAGTTTCTTCTCTGAAGAACTTGGAGGTGGGCACCTCGGATTTTTGGGCACCACATATCTGGCGTCCCTTCTGAGAAGAGGGACAAAGCTGTGGGTTTCCATGGCAGAGAGAGAGGGATCTTTGTTGGATTACAGTACTTCCTGTGCTTTCCAGTATTTACCTTCCTTCCGGGAGGAACACTGTTTGGAGGAGGGATGTCAGATTTGAGGAGAATGTCTTTAGAGGAAGTCTAGAGGGACAGAGAGGTGAGCAGTCTTCACCACGGATTCAGGTGAGCCCCAGCAGACTACAGTGACAGGAGTTCAGGTCACTCAGTTTCTGGCAGGTGACAGGGCCATAGGGTTCAGGTTCGCAGGCTATCGATCCACTGGTTTCATGATCAGGTACTTCAAGGTCTACTACAGGACTGCCCTGGGATGGGTTGAGCAGGGAGAGTCCCTCCACAGGAAACTACTGAGTATAGCCCAAGTGGCTTCGGGACATTTTTGAGTGATGCACAGGTTTCAGCGGGGAATCCCAAGGAGGCAGTGGTGGAGAGAGTAAACCCTCCCGAGAGGTTTTGCAGCCACACCGCGACGGTGAGCAGTATTCGAGTCGGAGCCTTCCACCTTTGAGGAGGCCAATTAGCAGACAGGTGGTAGAGATGCCATGATGGAAGAGTGCAATTCCATCATGAAGAACGATGTCTGGGGAAGTTGTTCCTAGATCTGAGGGAATAGTGGTGACTTCCAAGTGGTTCTATTAAGCTAAAGCATGCTGGTGATGGCAGCATTGAGAAGTACAAAGCTCGCTTTGTGGCTCGGGTTTTTCACAGGTTGAGGGAGTCGACTACGATGAGACCTTTGCGTCGGTTGTTCGATACACTTCGATCAGGGAAATGATCTCCATTACAGCAGAGATGGGTTGGAAGATCCAACAGATGGATGTGAAGACCGCATTTCTGGAATGGTCTTATTGAGGAGGAGGTATACATTTCGAGCGTTTCAATACTTTCGAGGTGCATGGGAGAGAGTCTCATGTGTGTAGAATCGAAGAAGGCAGATTGTACGGGTTGAAACAAGCTCCCGGAGTTTGGTATTCGAGGATAGATGCCTATTTGTTAGCTATTTTGAGAAGAAAGTGAGGCTGATCCCAACCTATACTTCATTATGGTTGAGAGGATCCTCTCATTCTTATACTATACGTGGATGACCTTTTATTAAGGGCGAGACTCATCGCCAGCCTGCAAGTGAGAGCCTTGCTCAGAAAGTTCGAGACATTTACATTGACTAATGCATTACTTTGGGATTGATAATTTACAGAGCCCGACACATATTCCTAGGACAGGAAGTATGTAGCATATTCGAGCGCATTTCGAAGGGGATAGCGTCTAGCGACCTTCTTCATGATTACTTACTGGAATAAGTTTCATGCTTCTGAGTCATAGTTGGCGGATTCCACTTTGTATCGCTGCATTGATTGGGTCATTGATGTATTTGGTCAATAACAGACCGATATTTGTTTTGCCGTCAACACTTCATGGTGGAAGCCAAGGAGAGTGCAATCGGGTGGCGTAAAAACATGTGCTCTGATATCTTGTGGTAACGGTAGATTATGGTCCGACTATCATGAGGAGATGGAGAGTTCGTCCGCCATTAAGGCTGCATCATTGGGCGTGATGTCGCTGACGGTGAAAGCACCGGTTGCTTTGGATTGGGATCAGCAATTGTGTGTCTTGGTTCACTTCAGCGTATCGCTGGCTTTTGAAGTTCTAAGTAGGTCGAAGTATATGGCGCCTAGTCGCTAGTTGTGAGTAGGCCTTTGGCTCTTCAAGAAGATTACTGATTGCCCGTGGTGCGCTTGAGGCTCACCGCGATTTTATCGGGTATAATCGAGTTGTAATAACTCTCTGAGAACGCTTTTCATGACCTACCTAAGCATATCGAGATTCGGGTATCACTTCATTCGCGGATTATGTTCGTAGAGGAGTCGGAGCCGGCAGATATATTTCCAATGTAGGAGTTCGGTGTCAGTACATACCTCACTCGGCATTGAGATTGGGCAAGTTTGTATTTTTCAGGACAAGCTTGGAGTGGTGAGTAACACTTTCCCATGAGGAAGTGTTAAATTATGTACCAAGTCAAGTGTGTTCTCTTCCCTAGGCGCCTATGGGGAGAAATTGCCGAATATGGTCTTAGTCAAATTAATTTGTGAGATGCAAAATTAAAAGATAACTTTATGATAAAGTGAGGGTGAGTGAAGAGACACCAAATCTCAAACCACCCATCTAATCTAATCTCACCATAGATTAGAAAACCTCTCACCTTCCCTCATGAAGTTGATTAAGGCAAGTGGGCGCACCCATTCTTGAAAGAAAAAGAAGAAGCAAGAGACTCTGGTGAGATGCCAAGAGGTTCTGGTGAGATGCCAAGAACAAGAAGCTTAGAAATCTGGTGATGCTAAGAGCAAGCAAATAAATAGTCTTTGTTGAGAGATTCTTGGTGAGATGCTAAGAAAAAGAAAAGAAGTTGCGATTCTTGTTGAGAGAACAAGAGAGAGAAATTGAGTCGAGAAAAAGAGACGAGATTTGGTCGTTGAGAACACATCCCAAAGCAAAAGAGAAGTACGATTTCGCATTGCTAAGGAAGAACAACCGCGACGGTAACGGATTTGTGGAGGTCATACACATGTAATGTGCACGTAATGGAGGTGAATATCACAGCCTACAATTTCTCAGAGTATCAGCATGTATCTCCAAGGTCGCCATACAACATTTGCCAAGTACGTAAATTCGCGTAGCTGCTGCAATATATTTATGAGTGTATTTTTGTACAATCCATACACCCTATGCAGTTTTGGCACGAATTGCGACACCAATTCAGTTTGTACGAATTTCGGGTTCAGAAATTGAGAAGCAAAGCTACGAATGTCCGTATAAGTTTGTGTAAATATCTGAAGATGAAAATGTCGTAAAATAATTTCTCAGAAGCCAATAAATAATAAACCTCTCTTAACCGTTTTCCCTCAGGTTTTTCCTGTGGTCGAGTTAGACCAAAATATTTGTGTTCATTTTCTCGGAAGTTTTGGTATATTAATGAGTATTTAATTTCACAGTTGAAAACGGGTACCATAATCCCTGGTGTTCTTCAGCTTGAAATTTATTTTAGTTCTGGAATTTATTTTCTGCTAAGTTTTAGATGTCGAAACACTGTAGCTTATAAAATAAACATCTCGTACGTCAGAAGCATACGCCGATGTCAAATTAATCACCGTGGAGCGATGTCAAAACACCGTGTCAGAAAGCATATGATGCAACAAAGGTTTAAACCGCTTGCATTTAAATGGATCAAAATCATTTAGACCTAACCGGTGGATTTTGAAATATTAACATTACTTGGGCGGAAGCTTTGAAGCTATGTGGTAAAATATATTGTATATTTTGGTCTATTGCATTTCAAGAATCGAATAGATCTAACAGATCATCACTAAACTTTATAACATAATCGTGTCAATATTTTGGTTGTGGTGAAGAATGTAGAGATATTATGGACAAGGTGACGAGAGATGTTATTGCCCTTGCGTTAAATGCGGGAGCACAAAAGTCATAAGAATTTTAATACAAACAGTTTTAAGACATTGCATAACCCATGGGCACATTGAAGGTGGATCGAATGAATATCATCCCTTGGTAAATCTCATATATTCATTATTATATATTTATATTGATTGCATTTATAAAATTTATATTGTTTAAATATTTCTTATAGTACACTAATTTTGCATGATTGTTTTGTAATTATAAATGCCATTCTAAGCAACTGCTACAAACGTACAAGCAATTAGAAAAAATGATGTTCAGAAGGTAACGAGGAATCTGGAGGTCAATATTGAAGATCAAGCACGATCCTATGAAGAAGATGAATAATAACAATATAGTCGGAAGACTTATGGACAAATGAATTGATCCAAAGGACTTGTTCACCTTAACTGCATAAGGATGATGATGATGACATTGGTGATCTTGACGTAACTCTGCTAGAGAAGGCAGAAAACCACTTGTCCAAGCAAAACCTCTTCTTCTACATATTGTTGAAGTAAACCTCTAAAGGTTTTGAATGGTTTGCCTAAATAGTTGTATGACACGCATCCTAAGGTGTAATATGTTTCCACGATACAAAGGGCTGATTTCGTCGTTTTAGTTTTAATTAATGTTTGTAGCCATTACCAAATATTTACAAATTATAAATATCTTGGCGAATTAGTTACTTATTTTTATGTCGATATTGTTAGGCGGAATTTATGTTACCATCGCTTTCAACATTTTACCCCGCATCATTCCAGATTTAAATGCCATTGAAAGAAATTGAAACGGAGTATCACTATAGATGACGTCCCAAATGATCATAGAGCACTATGGACAACATGCATTGAAAACAATGCCCAAAATGCTCCAATTCAATAGATATCAAAACCGAACTATCAAAAAAGGTGCCCTCATAAGGTTCTTTTCACAGATTCCCATAATTCCACGCTTGCAATGATCGCTCCAAAGAGAGTTATAGCACGCTTTATGGATTACCATGCACGTGGTTTAGAAAGAGATAGGTTCTTCGAATGCCTGCTGATGATTATGCATTTAAGGAAACTATGGAAAACGCTGCTTTTAAAGATGAACCTCAGAATAAAAGCAGGGCTTTCATTGGGCCGCTAACTAAGCATCCCATTTGGGGAGCTCAGTCTATTTACCTGGGCAGGCTGGCCTTGTTATCAACATTCTCCTTGACAACAAAGAGGGAGCGCCATAATGTTGACAATGATTGTTCTGTATAATGTTATCATTAATTTTTCAAATGTAAGATTTCATTTGTATTTCTTGTTGCATAGTATCTTGTATTTATTTATTTACTTATATATGCACATCATTTTAGTAATTATGTGTAATTTAAAACAATTAGTTAAGTATCAGGTTAAATATATGAACATATATACCTGTTTCCTCATCGACAAGTTACTAAAGTTATGGGCCTCCATCACTATGTATGACGTTTGTAAAACAATAATAAGGCGGTGGAGGAATTTCAATTGGAATACTTGTATGGAAAATCTTAAGGATGCCCTGTGAATAACACATTTTTGTATGTAATCTATCCATTTGCACTTTAATTATAGTATATATAATTATTTGAAGATACCATGTTACATTTTTTTAAAAATAATCCCTCAGAGGAATGGATATAATTATTAATCCAACTTTTGTATGTCTTCAAACAAAGGGTAGATTTGCATGTCTAGCTTGTGGTCCTAAGATAAAATCTCAACGCTCAAAAACTTTTAGGAAAGGAGGTGTTTGATGAGTATAGGCACTTCCTCTCTAAGAACCATAGGTATTGTATTACTGAAAAATATCTTTTCAATTGGAAAGAAGAGACTGGATTAAAACCATGAAGAATGACACCTCACCTATGGAAGTTGGAATATAACAAAAGTCGTCGAGATGGTATATTGCAATTTCTTTATGTAATATTGTATATGTAATGTTATGAATTTTTATTTTATTGAATTTATTTTATTCTTCATCAATATTGTCATGAAGGTATTAATAATGGGCTCCCACGAGGAATTAAAAGTTATCCCTCTAAATTCATGAGGTTTCCCTAGTATCAGGACCTAAAAATATCTCATTTGTTTGATCCAATGCATATTGGGAAGAATGTGACATAAACATTATGGCGAATCATAGATGGTATGAGGGATAAAGAAAAAATCATTAAGATTTGTAGTGACATTTAGGAAGCCAATCATGCAATGCAAAGTGGGATCCAATCAAATAGCGACGGAGATCGAAATAGCCTTCCTTGGTTATTAAAAGAGCAACAAAGAAATGATGTAAAAGAGGTCATTCAGAGAATAAAATTTCCCACAGGTTTTTCTTCAAACGTAAATAATATCTTAACAAGGAAAGGTGAATTTGGTGGGGTAAAAACACATGATTGGCATACCTTCATTAAGGTAATTATTTTTCTATATATATATTTATATTGGTATACATATTTTTAGTTTAGTTTTATTATACTTTAGAATCAAATAACTATCGATTTTGATTGTTACAATATGTTATACCTCTATCTCTCCCAGACCACTTCGACAACAACATCAAACAAGTTATATATGACCTTGGCAAATGCATGAGGTAAGTAGTAAATTATATGCAAATTGTTTTTTCCAATTTGTTATTCAAGATCTTAATGACATATGTTTTAATTATAATGTAATATATTAATTTATATGTTTTGTTGAAACATGGTACTTGCTTGCAACATCGACTATAGATGGTTGTCATTGAAATAAATCCATCAAGAAGATATAAAGTATTGGAAGAGAGAAATTCCTCGGCTAATGTGTGAAATGAAAAAGTATCTACCTCTGATATTTTTCAATGCCCAAGAACACTACCTCATACACCAAGTTGAGGAGATTGAATTGTGTGGACCAGTACACACAAGGTCAATGTCGATGGTTGTGAGGCACTTGAAATCATTAAAGGATTTGGTTAGACAAAGAGCACGTCCCGAGGGTTCTATGGTGGAGGGATATATGCTATATCAATCGATGGTGTATATTAGTCAATATCTTCCTAAATTAGCTGCAAATATGCATGTGGATCACATTTGGGATGTGAACTCCGTTAAAAAATTTGAAGGGGAGCACCTGTTGGGGAAAGGTAGAATGAGGAAAGTGAAAGGTAATTAGGTTTATAATACATCTGAATTTTCCTTTTTATGTGTATCGTACTTATTTAATTTTTATGCTTTTATCAATTATTAATATTTTATAACTTGCTAACTAGCATATATTGGTGAATTATGATTTTCTGATACAGTTGGTAGAGAGTGGGATGCACTACATATATACATTGCAAACAATATTGATTGGATGAAGGTATGGATTTATAGATGCATACAACATGAATGTAGGTTATCATGGGAAGGGGTGTCTACATTGGTAATAGAAGATCACTGTAATGGAGATACCAATATTACGCAACAGGAAATTGATTTAGCACATGGTTTGAAAGATAATCAGGCCAACATGTTATTCATCCAATATAATTTCATTATGTTATTTCATAAATTATTAATGTTAGTGTCGATTTGTTTTTCCCATCCATACATTACAAGTTATGTGAAATATGTTTTATGTGTTTGGCAAATTACAATTGAAACATCACAAGGCTATGTGGTGCAATGGTCGTAAATTTTTCATCAAAAAGTTGGACGAAAAGAGGAAAACTTTTGATTGTGGGATAACTGCAGTCTTCAAGGTCACTAATGTTTCCTCTAGAAGTGATAGACGTACCGAAGTATCTGAAAATCGATACTATGGGTATTTGGAGGACATACTTGAGTGTGACTTTAAATCCTTCAAAATAGTTTTGTTTGACGTCAAATGGTACAGGATACGAATGAATGAACATGATCCTAATAGAACTATTACTCTACATGATAATTGATTTACCATGGTTAATACAAGGTCATTTGATCCAGGAACATATCATTATGTTCTTCCAAGCCAATGCGAACAAGTCTTCGACTCATAGGTTCTAGGTAAAGAAGGTTGGTCATTTGTTGTTAGGTATGATCCAAGAGGATGGCCAGTAAAGTATAATATTGTAGAGGAAGAAAATGATCTTGAAGAAGAAGATGATGTAGAGGAACAGGTAGCCAATGTAGCAGATGTCTCAGATGAAGAGCCTGAAGGAGATGAACCAAATGTACTAGTAGGAGGCAATGCATATCTTGATTACAATATCCATGATGAAGATATATTGCTTGGAAACGAGTACATTGATGACGATGTTGATACAATCAATCCTTACATCACCTTATATGAACTAGATAATATGGATGTTTAGTTTAATGAATATGATCAACTAGAAGATTGATGAATGTATTGAAATGTTGAAATATTGTATATATAAGGTCAGAAGAGAAGGGCAAGTGGGTGCAAGTGGCAAGGGTAATCTTAATTCGGAGACACTTTCTATTCATTCGAGTACACTACGTCAACCAAGGACAATACAAATAATGTAAAGGAGGTATGTATTCTTTACTTATTATTTATTATGTTTCTTTTTCAAAAATTTATAATTGATCCGGTGTCTTAGAATGTAACAAGACTAGTTGATGTATGAAAGAGTCTTTGTGATTATGAAGAGTGCACTCTAACCTTTGTTGGAGGTTCTTTAATTGAAATGGAGAAAAAAATAGGCTGGTAGCAATATGGTAAGGAAAAAGGTTTGGTGTAGTACTCCATAGGATACAAAAATCCCTCTTTTTCGTTGATTTCGTAATCGACACCATAAAAATACTAGAGGCGGGCAACAGTGACATGTGAATGGGGCCAACATTGAAATGTTTTCAATCTGTATCTGTATGCATTGAAATTTGACATGAATAGGATATTCGCATGCCTTAATGATATGGGAGGGTTTATGGACTCAAATTTGACTCACACAGCCACTTTATCCCATCATCAATTCATCATGTAAACCATAAACCCTAATTTTCTTTCAAAGTACACAAACTGGTTGATGCAAGTTTTAAGTTTTCATCAGTCTTTCTTCATTTTTCTTCTAGGTTCTACATTAATGTATATACAATGTATCCATGTCATAGTTGTGATGAAAAATCCCTCTTTTTCATTGATAGCTTAATTAACACCATAAAAATACTCCCTTGCAGTACTAGATGTGGGGGCGTGTGTAATGTCGAACGAATTTTACAAGGAACAAGGAATGGAAATTGTACTAGGACTAGACATGGGCAACAGTGACCTGTGAATGGGGCCAATGTTGAAATTTTTTCAAATTGTTTCTTTATGCAATGAAATTTGACATAGATAGAATATTCTCATGCCTTAACGATATGGGAGGGTTTCTGGACTCAAATTTTACACACAACTACTTTCTTCCATCATCAATTCATCATGTATATATTTGACCCTAATTTTCTTTCAAAGTACACAAATTGGTTGACACAAGTTTTAAGTTTTCATCAGTCTTTCCTCATTTTTATTTTAGGTTCTACATTAAGGTATATACAATGTATCTGTGTCATAGTTGTGATGAAAAATCCCTCTTTTCCGTTGATTGCCTAATCAACACCATAAAAATACTAGAGGTAGGCAACAATGACATGTGAATGGGGCCAACGTTGAATTTTTTTTAAACTATTTCTGTATGCATTGAAATTTGATATGGATAGACTATTCACATGCCGTAACGATATGCGAGGCTTTCTAGACTCATATTTGACTCACACACCCACTTTACTCCATCATCATATCATCATATGGGATTAAAGGCATATACCATCATTGAGGGATGAAAACAAGTGCCTTAGGCCCTAAACGAAGCTTTCATGTGTTTAATGACCATGAACAAGGACTCCAACTAGGAAGATGGGCACCATTATTATGTTTTTAACAATAAGAATGGGTCATGACGCAACCTGCCCCTCAGCGAGCACGGTCTCTCCCACCAGGACCTTCACAAACTCTCGGCCCGAAGAGTCCAAGCTCTTCCAACTCCCTCGGGAGTCCTTTACCCACAGTCTTCTCGGCTATCTTCCCTTTCGGAACTCGGGAAATCGGGTTTCGCGGACTCGCGAACCTTGTGTACACCTCTCGTGCAATATGAAAACCCGAACCCCGATCCGCGGCGTCAACGGTCAACGCTCCCACTCTATCGGGGATTTTTCTTATCGGGAAATCGGCGGTTGTGTCGTCGCGTACCTCATGCGAGACGAACCTCCGAGTGCCGAAACCCCGATCCCTCGCGAACGCGCCACCTGGACTCCACTATGCCTCCGGGTCCCACACTGCCACGTTAGTCTTCGGGACTTCGCGGATCGCGGATCCACGATACCAAGTCCCCTGCTGGTGGAAACTCTGAATGCCAAAACTCCGATGTCTCGAATTTGTGCCACCTGTTCCTCCAGCGATCGACGGCTCAGATCAAATCGGGGGATCGCACCTCGCGATTTTGACGTGCATGTGATCCTTGCACTCTCCAACCCCGATTCGCCGATGGGAAATGACTAATAGTCCTCCCTGCGCCTGAGGGTTAACCGCCTCGCTCCTTCTTCCAGATCCGACGATCCACGGGACCTCGTGAGCATGCACGACGATTCAGATCGTCGATTCTCTTCCTCTATGAAGAGACCTCTGCTCCGCCACCTTCGTCCTGTGCAGCGTCCACTGAGGTCGAACCCACAATGATTCAAGGGGAATATCCCTCCTGAGCTCCTTCAAGGGTTCTTTAGAACACGCTCCCTGTGCTCGGTCTTCAATCACCTCCAAAGTGATGAAGCCTTCTGGCCCGGTTGCGCACTCACGCACGCAACAACTCGACCTTTCCCTTCTCAGACTTGCTCCTGAGACCTCCAATTCGACCTGCACCCACCTGCACGGCTCGAGTACTCAACCCCAACTCTGGGCAAAAGAGAACAAATGGTTCAACTACTTATCCCCCTCAACACACTCTATGCGGAGGTATTCAACTGCACTCGATGCAGGAATCTCCTGGCCTAAGCAGAGGAACAATTGAAACTCATTCCCTCTGGGTTCTAACCTGATATGCAATCACATAAGCAGCATATAAAAGATAAGCATAAAATGAAGAAAACATACAAAGACACAATATCAACAACACACAGAGATCGAACACGTCCATGGAATTGAATCGAAGCTCTTTCCTATTAATTCAATGTTTGTACATGGAGTTTCTTCACAAGCTCTCTGCTCTGTTCTCTGCTCTTCTCTATGATGAATGTGTATATT
>SNQJ01S0077381.1:1927-36483 GCA_010110895.2 Picea sitchensis | reverse complement strand
ACTGTGAAAGGCTTTGTGTTAGACCTAGCTCAGGGAAGGAGGATCTAGCGAGCTGCGCGCATATATCCTGTCCTATGCGGAGTAGGGTTTTTGTGGCTCTGTGCATGTAGATGACTGATTGAAGCTAATAAAGAAGAGTTGGTGCACGTAGCCCTAGGGTGGGGGTGAACCACGTAAATACTGTGTTATTCTTCTTTGTGCAATGTGTTGGTGTATTTATGTGTTATTTAATACGTGCTTGATCTAGATAGATAGATAGAAAGATATGTTTATTCTTTGTGCTTATGATTAATTTGGATGTTAGATCTTATATAGGTGAATGTGCTTAGTGCTTGAATCTGCCAGATCTAATCCATTCCTTTATGCTAAGTTCTTAAATACATTAGATTTGGGTGAATGTTGTGACACTCTGTTTTATATGAGAAGTAGATATTGGTTAAATAATAACAAACTGATGGTGCTAACTGATCTATTAAGTATTGTAATCACAGATCTGTGTGCTAGCTAAGGTTGCATTCACCTGAGTCCTGTAACCACCCCTGCCTCTACCTTGAGTGAGAATCCATGATGTAGGAGCATCGCCGACATCAAGCGAGCCAGAGCGAAAGTAAAAGACAGTTGGACAAGCGCCAGCGCAAATTTTGAAATCACCTTGAAGTTATTGCGCGATCTTAAATGAAGCCATTAAGAAGAAGTGCACTTGTATAATGTAAACAGACCTTGAGTGATTTCTGTCGTCCTTAGTAGGTAGAAGGAATTTGTGATAGTTAATGAAAAGTAGATAGAATTCAATTCTAGATTAGACAGTTTTAGAGCGCAAGAGGGAAACGGGATATAGACACCCTCATTGTGTATTGTAACATATATTGAAGCAGAAGACATAATTGAGAGAGCATAGAAGAAGCAGAGAGTTGTGTAAGAACACCCATGTACAAATATTTGAATTAATAGAAAGAGGTTGATTCAAATTCATGGTTTTGTGTTTGTTCTCTGTGTATTGATGTTGAATGATATGCTCATGAATGTTGCTTCCTATTATACATTTTCTTTATATGCTGTGTATATGATTTCATGTTTTGAGATGAAGTCTGAGAGGAAGTAGGGATGAGTTTCAATTGTTTCTCTATCTGAGCAAGAGTTCCTACAAGGAGTGCAGTGAAGTGTCCGCAAGGAGTGCATTGACAAAGGGTTCAGATAGGGTTTCTTTTGTTCTCATTTCCGCAGAGGTGCAGTTGGGAACAAGAGCCATGCAAGGAGTGTGCAGGCCGAGTGAAGCCTCAGGGTTGTGGACTTGTGTGAAGCATTGAGAGACTGCTTCTGCAAGTGTGCGCAGAGTCAAAGGTTTTCAACACTTGGAAGTGGTTGAAGGTTTCCGCAAGGAGTGCGCACAAGATTATTCTCTAAGACTTGGAGTTGTAAGAAAGCTCAGGAGGTATAGGACCTTTGAGTAATCGCCAAAGGGTTTCACAGTAAGCTAGTGTCGTGGAGTGTTTAGCAGGCGTTGCAAGTTTGCGCCGCAGGTGGATGAGTTCCGTGGAGAGAAGCACTTTGGTCATTTGCAGAAATCGTCAAGTAAGAACGGACGGTCATGATTCCCTGAAGAGAATTCATGAACTTTCGTGAGCCGTTAGATCTCAAGAAGAAGCAGGGGAGATACGGCGAAGTATTCCCTAAAGGTTCAAATCTCACGAGTGGTAGGACCGTAGATCCAAGCCACAGGAGTCGTTGGATTTACACATAATTGGTCATATCGGGGTTTCGGGAGTGGAGGTCCCGTAAACATTGCAACGGGAATCGTGAAATCACGAAACGCGAAATCCCAACAGCTAAGGGAATGGCATGGGCCACAGGAGTTAGTGGGTGGACAGGTGGCGAGCTATTTCGGAGTTTTTTGGGGTGAATTCCCGAACTCATTGCATCAGGATTCGTGATACCATGAAGTCTGAAATCCCGACAGAGGTGACGTAGCATTGAAAAGTCAAAGCTCACGAAGAGTATCAGAGTTTCGGAAAATCGGGATTCGGGAGTTGGGGAACCAAGTTGCTCGACATCGTGACCACCGAAATTGTGATAGGGGAAATCCCAAAAGGGTAAAGGAAGGGTCAGCGTTGACTGATTTCGGGTTTTGAGGATTCGAGAGACCAATGCTCAACCACTGGATTCGCGAAGTTGTGAAGTCCGATCTCCCGAGTGTAAAGAGGGGATCCTGTGAGAGTTGTTGTGGGTGCAGATTTCCCGATAGGAAAATAGAAGGACCGTTTAGAGTTCTTTGGGCCAGGGGAAAAGGGAAATATCCTGTGATAATGTGGACCTTTCGACCTCCGGGTTGTGGAGGGAGCATGCATTGGCGTCAGTTTGGTATCAGAGCACAGAAATGTTCTTTGCTTTTTGTAGCAGAGAATAAAAAGAATTCACCATGCCGCTAAGGAGAAGGGGCAACAAACACCCGATCCACTAGAGGATAGGGAAATGCCAAGAAGAAGAGGCAGGTAGATGGTAGATCCAGCTATGGAGAGAGAGATGCATGATCTACGAGCTAGACTCGAAGAGATGGAGATAGCACAAAGACGCACAATTGGTGCTGGGGATCTTAGTGATTCCAAAAGTGAGATCGAGGTTGAACATGAAGAAGAAGTTGCAGATGAAGATGCATCAAATGAGCGTTTGATCAGAGCTATTGCAAGGATGGGTACAAGAGCGAAGATGGACATTCCAGTTTATGAGGGAAACTTGGATGCAGAGGATCTTCTAGACTAGATTAGAGCTCTGGACACATACTTTGACTATGAAGATGTCGAAGAGGACAAGAAAGTCAAGCATGCTGTCACAAGATTAAAGGGACATGCAGCATTGTGGTCGGATGAACTACAAGCTGACAGACGCTACAAGGGAAAGAAGAAGATCAAAAGCTGGGACAGAATGATCGCAAAGATGAAGGTGAAATTCATCACCAGGGACTATCAAATTACTTTGTTCAGGAGGATGCAGAACCTGAGACAAAAGCTGATGACAGTGAAAGAATACATTGAAGAATTCTACAAACTGAACATCAGGGCAGGTCATCGGGAGAGCGATGATGAAAAAGTAGCCAGATACATGAGTGGCCTGAGATATGATATCCAGGATGAGATGGGCATGGTAACCATCCAAACGGTGGAAGATTCTTATCAGATGGCTCTGAAAGAGAAAGAGAAGATGAGCCGAAAGCAGGGTCAGAGAGGCAGAGGCAGAAGTCATCCTAGAGGCAAATTGGTTTCCCAGGATAAATATTAGAAGCTTACAGAGGATTGGAAGAAACCTCAGATTCGAACTGAGAGAGGTGGAACCTCACAGTGAGGGCAATATGTTGAACAAAGAGGGAATCATACTGAGCCAAGAGGATATTATGCTGATAACAATACTTTTCCTCGTACTAGAAGTAGAGGAAGAGGAAGAGGTGGAGTAATAACATGCTTCACATGCAGAAAGAATGGGCACAAGTCTTACGAGTGTTCAGACAAAAAGAAGGAGATTGGAGAAACTCACATCACCGAGGCATAGAGGTGTGATGTTCAGACAAAAGAAGGAGATTGAGAAACCTGTCACCGAGGCATAGAGGTGTGATGTTGAGGCAAAAGACGCTAAAGGCGGAAGGTCGCTGATGATGAGAAAATCTCTTTTAACACCAGAAAAAGAGTGGAGATTCAGTCCAGCGATCAGAATTTTCCAGACTACTCTGGTACATCCAAAGATGGGTTATGAAAGGTCATCGTGGATAGTGGTATAATGGATAATCTTGCTCTATAGATGGTAGAGAAGCTGGAGCTTGAGATGATTGATCATCCAAGCCCATATAGAATCTTTGTATTACAAAAGGACATCATCAGGTAACCGTCACCAAACAGTTTAGCTGAATTTGGTGGCCAGAGTATATATTGATAAGATATTATGTGATGTCATCATTCCCATGGATGTTTGTCATCTATTTCTTGGTGGACCATGGCAATATGACACGAATGTGATTCATGATGGAGAAAGAACACATACACCTAGAGAAGAATGAGGGATGCACATGTTACTCCAATTAAGGATAAGGAGGTAAAATGGAAGTAAGCAACACACAATACTATACTTATCATGATTGGGAAGGAACTTATCACAGAGGTTAAGAAGAAGGAGGACACACAGTTTATTGTGGTTAGAAAGCCTGTGAATCTTTGACCAGCACAAGAGTGGGATGATTTACTTGAAGAAGTTCAGGAACTGCTGGAAGAGCTAGATGATATAGTAGTGGATGAATTACCCTCGTTCGTTGCCACCGATCAGAAGTGAGTCACCATATTGATCTCATACTAGGAGCCAGCTTTACCACAAATAAATCCACGTACAGATGGACGCCAAAGAGAATGAAGAGGTTAAAAGACAAGTCCAGGATTTGTTGTACAAAGATTAGGTCAGGGAAAGCTTGAGTCCATGTGTTGTTCCTAATAATACTAGTCCAAGAAAGACAGAGGCTGGAGGATGTTTACCAACTCAAGGGAGATCAACAAGATAACCATCAGGTACATATTCTTACTGCTGAGGATGGATGATCTGATGGATTTTGAGGGAGCAAATTTTCAAAGATTGATTTGAAAAGTGGTTATCATCAGATCCGCATGAGAGAAGGTGATAAATGGAAGACAAAAATTCAAAAAACCAACGAAGGGTTGTATGAATGTATTTTTATGTCGTTTGGATTAACAAATGTGCCTATTACTTTCATGAGGTTGATGAACTAAGTCCTGAGGGAGTTCATCGGGAAATTTGTTATCGTATATCTGATGACATACTAGTTTTCAGTAAACAGTGGCAGAGCATCTTGAAGCATTTGGCTACAGTGATGCAGAAACTACAGCAGAGAAGCTGTTGATCAACATGAAGAAATCCCTCATTCATGAAGACAGATCTCATTTACTTGGATTTATATTTCTGCAGATGAGTTGAGGATGGATCCAGATAAGGTGGAGGTAATCAAAAATTGGCCATCACTGAAGAATAAATATATTTGAGGAGAAGTTTTCATGAATTAGCTAGTTTCTACCGAAAAATTCATCAGGAATTTTGTGCGGAATTAGTGCAGCAATGATGGATACACAGTGAAGAAAGACACAAATATTTTCAATCGACCGAAGAGGTCGAGAAGAGTTTTAATCTATTGAATAGGAAGATCATGGAACAACCAGCTTTGGTGTTGCCGAATTTCCAAGATGTCACGCGAATGCGATGCAAGTGATTTGGTAATCTGGTAGTCTTGAGTCAGAAGATGTGACGATAGCATACTCTTAGCAAGAAGTCGAATGAAACAAAGTGAGTACCCCACACATGATAAAGAGTTTTATGCTATCATACGTAGAATTGAAGAAATGGAGACATTACTGATCCCGAAGAAGCCTATTCTGTACGCTGACAATCATGCATTGGCAGCCAGGACTCAACAGAGAAGTTGAATCAAAGACATGTTAAATGGTTGAGGCATGCACTTCTACATTTGTGATTAAACATATTTTGGCACCCGCTAAAAAAGTTGTTGATGCTTTGATGTGGAAGTGCTCACGCTGTGAGCTTCAGGGTTCAAACGCTGGGCTCTTGATGATCTCGTGAATATTGCACGTAGATGATCAATTTTAAGGAGGAGATGAAGCAACCGAGAATTCAATTCGTGGATAAAAGCCACCGGGTAGAGTACACGATCCGTGAATGATTGTTGTTCGCTGGTAATCCAACTGTATCCGGGCCTCCACGAGGGAGAACCTCGGGCGAGAAACATTGAGGATTAACAGAAGCCGGTCACCTATAAGACGTTCGCAAAAATTGAATGAGTCATATTTTGGCCAGGAACGCGGAGCGATGTCAAGAGATTCATGGACGATGTAGAATTCTCCATCATCCAAGGAAGAAGACAAAATGCTGGGTTCTATCAACCATTCCCATACCAGAAAGGTCATGGGACACAAAGCATGGACTTTGTATTGGGGTTGTCAAGAACACAAAGAGGTGTTGATTCAATCTCGATAGATTCTCTCCAAAATGGCACACCCCATTCCATGTCATAATACCGCTGATCACTCACATCATGAACCCTGCTTTTCAAAGAGGTCATCATTTGACTTCATGGGCTACATGAGCAGCTCTAACGACAACAAAAGTTCACAGGAATTCCTTTGAGGACCCATGGAAGAAGTCGAACCAACTCTGTCTCTTTAGTTCTACCATCATCCCTAATTCGGATGGATTTACTTAAGTAGTAAATAGAAGTCCGAGACTTCATCGAGAAGTCATAGGTGATGGAGCACCATAGCATCTGGGATAACATATTACCGCAAGCAAAATTCTCTTATAACGACTCAATTAACGTAGGAGCACGTATGCATTCCATTCTCAGTTGTTCATGGCATTATCCGAGAATTTCCTAACCGAGATTCGTAATCGTGATCATGAATAGGAGTGCTAGTGAAGAATATTTCGCAGAGGCAATGAAAGAACTTCCATAGCCAGGTGAAGAGGCGATTATAGAATTCGAGCTAGGAATACAAGCATAGAGCAGATCAACACGTATTATCAACTTCAATTTGAGGTCAGGACTTGATTCCTGCACATTTGAGGAAAGAAAGGTTCCTCGAGAACATATAATAAATTAAATATGAAGAAAATCACATGTAGGGTCTTGAAGAAGTTTGGGACAATGCTTGCGAGATTGAATTAATTCGACATAGGAATCGAATTTCCTCCCGATACTCAATATTCCATTTATACCCATATAAGGTCGAGGATGCAGGAGCTGGAAGTGATGAACAAACATAAATCCAGTGGCAGAAGCAAATACCAGTAGCAGAGAAACCGCAAATGGAGTACATACTGGACAAAAGAATTGGTAAGAAGACCGTAAGGAAAGAATACTTTGAGCATTTGGTCAAATGGAAAGGACAACCAATAGAAGACGCCACTGGGGAGACCAAGAAGAGATACGAGGGCATTGACAGATCATATATGAGCTCATTAAGGACAGAGCCCATGAAAATTTCTAATCCAGGAGGAAGATACAGATATCACGACATCGCTTGTTACTGGAAGCAAAGACAATCTGACAATAAATTTTGAATTTGACTTGAAGTTATTGCATGATTTTAAATGAAGCCATTAAGAAGAAGTACACTTGTATAATGTAAACGGAACTTGAACGGATTGCTCTCGTCCTTAGTAAATAGAAGGCATTTATGATAGTTAATGAAAATTAGATAGAATTCAATTCTAGATTAGATACTTTAGAGTGCAAGAGGGAAACTAGATATAGACACCCTCATTGTGTATTGTAACATAGATTGCTAGAAATATTACAATTGAGAGCATAGAAGTAGAGAGGCCGCGGTAAGAACACCCATGTACGATATTTGAATTAATAATAGGAAAGAGGTTGATTCAAATTCATGGTTTTGTGTTTGTTCTCCGTGGTATTGATGTTGAATGATATGTTCATGAATATTTACTTCCTGTCATACTACCTTCTTTATATGTCGTGTATATGATTTCATGTTTTGAAGTCTGAAGTCCGAGGAAGTAGGGATGACACTGTTTTATCTGAGCAAGAGTTCTCGCAAGGAGTGCAGTTGAATCGTACGCAAGGAGTGCGTTGATGAGGGCTCAGTAGTTGAACTTTTATTCTCGTTCGCCCATAAGTTGTTTTGGGTTATTGAAGTCGTGCAAGGGAGGTGCAGGTTTGAAGAAGAAGTATCAGTTGTGAATTTGAGCAAAGGGAACCAAAGACTGTTGCTGTAGGATTTGTGCAGAGTCGGAAGGATTCAAGCACTTGAAGTGGTTGAAGGTTGCCGCAAGGAGTGCGCAGGCACGCAAGAGTCTCTAAGACTCTCGAAAGGCAGAAACTTCGAGGTATAGGACCCGAGTAATCGCCAGTTGGCTGCACAGAAGTTTGTGCCATGGAGTGTTTAGCAAGCGTCGCAAGTTTGCGCCTGTAGGTGGATGAGTTCCGTGGAGAGAAGCACTTTGGTCATTCACAAAAATCATCAAGTAAGAAAGGACGGTCATAATTCCCTGAAGAGAATTCGTGAACTTCAAAGCTTAGGAGGGGCGTGGACTGGGATCCGCTTTCACAAGAGTCGCGCATTTACACGTAATTGTCTGGCGACGGTCGTGGGAGTGGAGGTTCCGTGAAACATTGCACCGAATCGCAGAAAAATCACGAAACGGAAATCCCAACAAAATTTTAAGGGAACGACGTACATGTGAGTTAGTGGGTGGACAAAGTAAAGCTATTTTGAGAGTTTCGTGGGTGAAGTCCAACTCATCGTGATCAAGGATTCGCGGATACCGCTGGTCCCAAATCCCCATTGAGGTGACGTAGCATTGAAAAGTCAAATATCATGAAGAGTATCGAAGTTTCTCAAGAAATCTGGATCTATTCCGGGGAACCAAGTTGCTAGACATCGCGACCGCTGAAATTGTGATAAGGAGAAATCCGAAATCGGCAAGGGAAAATTCAAGTGTTGACTATTTTTGGGGATTTGAGAGACAGGGTGTTTGACCACTGGATTCGCGAAGTTTTGAAGTCTGATCTCCCAAGTGTAGAGAGGGGATCCCGTGAGAGTTGTTGGGGGTGCAGATTTCCCAATAGGGAAAAAGAAGAACATTAGATTTCTTCGGGCCATGTGAAAGAGAAAGATCCCGTAGTTGAATGCGGACCTTCGACCGGCTGTGGAGGGAGCGCGTCATTGGCCACCCATATGCTCTAGGTTTTGCTGAAAGTGCCGGTGGTTAGGTTTGTTGGCGCAATCGCTAGCATTGAACCTCATCCTGTGCCAACAAAATGGTTCTATCGGTGACCCCAAACGGATTGTTGGGAACTCCGAGGAAGAAGCTTTGCAAAGATTCGACCCAAATTCAGGAAAGCTCCGCAAGGACATCTATTACCTAGTGCGCAAAGAGACTCTACCTATTTGACAAGCTCGCGGCTAAGGAAAGAGAAGTCTAATCAAGAAAAGAGGCAAGATCCGGAAGCTTTGTGCTCGAAAGGAAAAAGTGAGACTTTTTATTAAAAGAGGTACATCCGGAAGCTATGTGCTCCATGAATGTAAGAATATTGAAAGTTCTATATCTGAAAGCTTTGTGCCTTCTAGAAGTAAGATAAGTGGAAAATTTTGTTTCAATAGTATGGATCTAAGTATTTTTGATAGATTCTATCCTAGCTTGAAAACTAGTGTATTAATAGATGAAAGTAGATTCGATATGAGTAGATATGATAAGAATAGTGAAAAAAAATACGTTATACCTATGCATAGAAAGCAACTTTGGACTAATATGTACGAAGGACCCTAGAACAAATGTTTTGCGTGTTAGCTACCATGATCCCAAGATGCGATAGGAAAGGATGGAGATCGCTTAAAATAAAGAGAGGATTAACCCTCACATTGTAGAATAACGGACATCTTCTAAGGAATGCCCTGGTAGAAACCTTAGTTGTCTTTGTTGTAAAGATATGGACCATGAAGTATTGGAGTGTCCTATAATGATTGCTAAGCTTGTAGAAATGAACATGAGACAAGAAACCTTCAGACAACCGTGAACGATTATGATAGAACCCCGTAAAGAATCAGAGAATGTAAGCTTCTACGATGAAAGAAACCCTGAATGACCATCTACATGTCACATTATTAGAGATCTTCAAAGAAAGGAATGCCTTGAAGCAAGACTAGGAGACTGACATTCACTATGTTCTAGATGAGGAAACACAAAGTAAATATCATAATAGAGAGAACCCGAAGTTTAGGAAAGTTTGATATGATTCCTTCATTAGGAGGAATATAAGTATTCAAAGGAAGGTTGATAAACCTATGTGGAAATCTCAAATCTCGATACCCATAACAATGGAACTCGACAGAGGAATATTTGAGATTATTAACTTTATCGAGGACAGTCTCCATCATTTATCATACTCACTAGGAAAACCTTGTATTGAAAGATATGCCAAAAGGAAAGAAGAAGAGGAATTTTTAGAACAACAGAAGAAAGGGCTAAAAGAATTCATGACTAGAAGGACTGCACACTTCTGTTTGAAGAACATGAGAATAGATCTAAGATATTTAACACTAGAGACCCGTGATGTCAAAGTTGCAAGAACACTAAAAGACCCACGTAAGATTGAAGTACCTATTCCAAATAAAGAAGAAGGGTTACCCTTGAAATTTAAGAAAGAATCTCAACAAGAAGCGCAAAACATTCATGCCAAGAGGAGGTAAGAATCAGAATGGAAAAGGCATACCAAGACAAAAGATCACTAGGAAGAAGGCTGAAAGCTAAGTAAGAAGAGAGAGCTAAGATTGAAAAGTTACAAGAGATCCTAGGTGGAACACTGTAGAAGGAAAAATCACATGAATTGAGTTTCGCTGGGATATCAGAACAACACGACATGGCACTTCTCCATGGCGAGCAATATAGCCATTGGGGAAATTATAACCATTAGACCAATGCCTCGAACAGGTAAAAATACATTTATGGATAGACATATCGCCATCCGACCATTGGGACCACACCATAAAAAACAGAACTGAGTTAATGAAGGCTTCATACCCATTAAAAGCGACCCATTGTCGAGTTACCTATTTATCCCATCGCGCCATGCACCGAACACTTTTCCAACTCCATATTTGATTCAGAATAAGTTGATTTTGTACAAGGATCATTTCACTTTTCTCTGTCCCATTACTTGTTGCTACTCCTCGCACTGGACATTATTAACCCTATGTGCAGGCATGTTGGATGAGTTATGCACCCGAGAAAGTCATGGAATAAAATCTAATCAACTCATGAATGAGTGAGTCAGTCAATGTCTACAGTATGGCAAAGAATCATTGATCTAAAGGACTTGAACCTCTCCAATCGCCACAAAAGCTCCATCCACCACCGCATCTAAAAGTTTTAATTAAGCACGGGATGATCTAGCTTAATGCCAAATTGATTCAATTCATACTTCATATACCACCCTCCGAGTGGAGCGAAAATGAGATAGCATGCACGCAGACTCTCTGAATACACCTTGCCACGACGCATCTCCCGGCGGGCTATGTGAAGTTCTCGAAAGGCATCAAGATAATGGATTGCAAAAGATGATTGAAGTTCATTGACTTCAACCTCTGAGATCACAAAGTCTATAACATGCTCGCCCCACATAATTATTTGACAAAGACAATGGGGAAGAATTCTAAGATAATCCCCAAATCGTGGACTATGAACCTCATTACTGCACCCTATTGAACGCCATGAAGATTCCCCACTTCAGAAGACACTAGGAGGTGAATGCATGTCAAGATATTGTTGTCTGCTTGACCAATGGATATTTCAGGCTGCTAAACTTCCGTGATAAAGCTGATCCAAAGATGATCAATCTACCATAGGGTTGAGTATGTATGACCGGGTCCCAAGAAGAGTTTTACCCCGTAGTGCCACATGGATCTTCCAGCAAGATCAAGGACACTTATGGAAATGTCTAGAAGGGAATGTGAGGCTGCTGCGTTTCCATCCGTGAGTTGTGTAGTGTGCCTCGCCTGTCAGTTGATTTCATGGAAGTTAGTATGAAAGAACCACCCTACCCAAGTCACCAATTTTGTAGTTGACCACCGAAGTGCACGGAGGGCCTTCATATGAACTAGGCAAAGTACTTGGTGAATCAATTGGAACTAGATTACAGAAGTGATCAAGATCAAGGATATGAATTTCCATTCTCAAATGGCTCTTGATACTTATCGATTTTATTTGCTGGGATATGTCGGTTGTAGGACCCTTCCCGACATCGGTTTCATTTGTCCTTAATCGGCCTGGGAAGTTCAAGCATTAATCGGTATTCAAGGGATATGAATAAACAAGCATTCAAACGTTGTTTTCATACCTACTACAATGAGTTGAAGATAGCCATCCAAATTCGAAATTTGCATGACTCACGGTAAAAACCTACACCGTACTGTGCCTTTGATGAAGTTCAATGTAGATAGACATTTTATTTACCGCAGCGGCGATCGACGACCACAAGAAACAACTTCAATCCTACTATAAGATAACAAAGGAGGACTTGGAGGAGATCACTAAGGAATGGTTAGAAGACCTGACTTAGCAGAGTCTACCTGATATATCCCCACATCGATTCAGAACCCAAGACACAGGATACATCTAGACCTAGTAAAACAAAGAAGCCGGCGAAGTCCAAGAATTAGATAGAAAGTGCATTCACGGTACTATTCCATATCACCAGAGAGTGAGGAGGATGGAGAAGCTGATGACAAATAATTTGAACCGGCTAAGAGGATGAGGTTGAGCCCTTGAAGAAGAGGTGAAAATTTTGCCCCTCCAAACCTTCCTTAAGAAATTCAAGGCCACCATGACCAAGATGCGGACCTTCCTCACCTCTGATGACTTCAAATTCCTCATAGAATCCCTGCAATATGCTTCGCTAGAAATAAGAAGCAAAATAAGAGAGCAGTATCTAACTCAGACCTAACTCCAAGGTACGTAAGGCCCCATAGCCCAAATGCCGTACCTAATCGCACTGTGAGAGATAGAATTGGGATGAGCCAACCCAACCCAATCAGCTTCAGCCGACATAAATAAGTCAGCTTCCATCGAACATAGGAAGAAATAGATAAAGCCACCCAAGATTTGACATAAGTACAAGGAGTAATCATAGAGAAACGCAGTACTACATAACATGAAAATATTTCTCTCAAAGCTAAGTTGGATGAAGAAAAAGAACAACTACAACAAGAAAAGGAACAATTGCTCATGAAGAAACTCGAAGTAAAAGAAATTGTCAACATAGCGCTTCTCTCTGTGACAGTCATAGAAATAAAAACAGAGGATCGACTCACACAACAAGTAGAACAACTCAAAAAAGTTATCCAACAAATACAACAACAAATAACAGACTTAGATCTCCGCACAGTGCTCGAGACTCCACAAGATGTAAGAGACCAAAGAGAACCAACCACCTAGAGAGCAGTTGAAAGGCTAAAGGATTTTACCCTAGAATGTAAGAAACTCATTGATCAGAGTGCCCAGACCTATGAACAACTTCCGTTTGAGCAGAACTCAAGGCACCGGAGCTGCGTACTCCAGAGGGGCGGCGCATCGTTGAAAATATAGAAGGTGCGCTTGAAGTCCCCGCCATCCTGCGGAAAGAATGAAGCTACTTCCCAAGAAATAATCTAATAACAACATATTCATACATCCGTGTGATTAGAGTTATGAAGCAACCGTAGACTCCAACCCATCCAAGATAAGGCCTATCAACCGCTACGTAGAAGGCCAAGGAGCGGAGCTAGAGAAGGTTGCCACTATAGTTGAGCAACATCTAGAGGGACCTATCAATACAGCCATCCAAGAGTTCGCTGGAATAGGAGGTTGTAGCACAAAAACAAGTCGTACCAAGCAGATCGATCTAAGCTCGAGGAATTTGAAGTAGAACTAGCCAAACCAAAGTGACTCAAGACGAAGCCACAGATGCCAGTTTGTCAGCCCTTTACCAAGTTTTGGGATATCTTTGGTCAATTTGACCTATTTTGGTTCGGTCACCAAGAAGACGTGAGCACAAGATGACAAAGATTCACGCCCCTTTGCCCTTTGGGATTTGGGAATATGTAATCCGTATGGGATGTCGCACTCCATGGTTTACCCATGTTTAGGTCACCTATTTTAAAGTATAAATAAGTATCTAGTTGATGTAAGTGGCCTGGATGAAAAATCTAAGTGTTAAGTGCAAGTATGGTTTGTAGATGGTCTGTGCATATTTTGAGAAACTTGTAGAGCTAGTGAAAGTGGCTGTAATAGACCTGTGGAAAGGCTTTGTGTTAGACTCCAATGGGGAAGGAGGATATTAGCGAGGTGCATGCGTATTCGGGCCCCATGCGTATTAGGCCTGAACCAAGGTAATGTAGATGACTGGTTGAGGCTAATAAAGAAGAAGAGTTGTGGATCGAGTCTGTGGTGTGGTGGGTGAACCACGAAATACCGCGCCATTCTCTGTATGCGTTGGTGTATTTTAAGGTGTTATTTCTGGCGGATTTATCTAGATATATGATAGACATAGTTTATGCTTTGTGCTGGCGATAACTGGATGTTAGATCCGGATATAGGCGAATGTGCTGTTTAAATATGCTAGATCTAATCCATTTATTTATGCCAAGTGCTTAAATACATTAGGGATCCTGGGTGAATGTTGCGATGCTTTGTTTTATCCGTGCAGTAGAATAGTGGTTAAATAAGAATCGAATTGACGGGGTACAAGTGCCTCTATTAATTATTGTAATCACGGATCCGTCAGGTCCTAGCTGGTTGTAGACGTATGAGTCCCGCGAACTACTCCTCTACCTCACCCTGTGACTTCATATCCGCTGTGAGGGAGTTCGAAAGGGTCAGGTGGTTAGGTTTTGTTGGTGCAATCGTTAGCATTGAACCATGGTATTCCCTGCCAACAAATGGTTCCGCTTCTAGGACCTGAAACTCGATCATAGAATCCAGAAGAAGAAGAATCTTTGTGCAAAGATCAATTCAAATTATGAAAAGCTCAGGTATTGTGATCTATTGCTCTAAAGGAACAATACTGTACTTAGTTTGAGAAGCTCTGTGTTAAGGAAAATAAATCTGATCTGAAGAAAAGAGGTGACCAAATCTCTTTGTAATTGAGAAAGGCAAAAAGTGAGATCCCTTTATTAAAAGAGGTAAGATCTGAAATCTTTTGTGCTCTCATGAAGGTAAGAATATTGAAAAGTTCGATCCGGAATTCAGGCTCAGAGGAAGTAAGATAAGTGGAAATTTTGTTTCAATAGTATTGATCTAGGTATGTTTGATAGATCATGCCATCTTGAAAACTAGTGTATTAATAGATGAAAGAAGATTTGATATGAGTAGATCCGATAAGAATAATGAAAATATGTTGTACCTATGCAGAGAAAGAATGTTTGGACTCAATAAGTGCGTATGAAGACCCTAGAACGAATGTTTGCGTGTTAGCTACCATGATCCTAGCACACAATATAGGAAAGGTTGGGGATCATTTAAAGAAATAGAGGATTAACCCTCCGTTACAGCTTCTGCAAGACCGACATCTTGCTAAGGAATGCCCCGACAAGACCTAGTTGTATTTGTTGTAGAGCTATGGACCAAGAAGTGCCGAGTGTCCTAGAATGATCGGTAAGCTTGAAGAAATGAACATGAGGACAAGAAAACCATAGGACAAATACAAAAACTAAGATTATGACGTAACCCTAGAAAGAATCAAAGAAAGTATTCCTACATATGAAAGAAACCCCGAATGACCACCCAACATGTTAGGATTAGAGATCTTCAAAGAAAAAGAATGCCTTGAATCAAGAATAGGAGACTTGACATTGACTATTTTCTAAATGAGGAAATATAGGTGAATATCATGACAAGAGAACCCTTGCTTTTTATAGGAGGCTCACATGATTCCTCTTCAATTAGGAGGAATAGACCATTCAGCGCTATAAAACCCATGTGGGAAATCTCACCAGATACCTATGAATGCCAATGGAACTCTTCGGACTGCAGGAACACTTTTGAGATAAATTTTATTGAGAAAAACCTCACCATTATCATGCTACTAGGAAAACCTTGGATTGAAAGAGATCAGCCGTAAGGCAATAAGAAGAAGAAGTTTTTGAACAACAGAAACAAGAGTTAAAAAGATATTTTATGACTAGAAGGATCACACTCTTTATTGAAGAATAGAAGAACGATCGGGTTATTTAACACCGTAGACCCGTGATAAGTTGAAGTTGCAAGAACACTAGAAGACCCACGTAAGATTGAAGTACCTATTCCAGACATAAAAGAAGAAGGATCACCCTCAAATTTTAGGAAAGAATCTCAACAACGGCGATCTATGAAAAAATAAGGTAAGAATTAGAACGGAAAAAGGAATACCGGTGACACATCTCACCGGAAGAAGGCTAGAAAGCTATGTGTAAGAAGAGAGCCAAGATCAACAAGTTACAGAAGGATCCAGAAGGAACCTCAAAGAAGGAAAATTTACAAAAATTAGAGCTTCGCTCTGACATCGCATGTGACACATGACACTTCTCCAGCGTCAAGCAATATAACCGCTAGGGGACATTAAAACCATTAGACCAACGCTCTGAACAGATAGAAAGACATTTATAGTGAGATAGCTCGAAACCATACCGTTGGATCGCGCCATAACAGACAAAACAAAGTTAATGAAGGCTTCATACCCATTGTGTTTGCAATCATTGCCAAGCTACCTATTTATCCCATCACGCCATGCAATGAGAACACTTTTCCAACTCAGGAGAAACAGACTAAGTTGATTCTTCATAGTGATCATCAGCGCCTGTTCTCTATCCCACACATTTTGTTCAAGTTACTCCTAATCTCCGAAGATTGTTAACCTCCTAAGTGTATGTCGATGAGTTGAGCGTCAGAGAAAGTAGATGTTGAAGAATTTGATCGAACTCATGGAATGAAAGATCTACGTCGATGTTCATATGTGCAAGAATTGTTGACGAGTACCGCCACCTCTTCGGCCCACTACCGCTGAAGCCCATTATCCCTAATTCATCGTATTTTGAAAAGAGGACCAAGCACAGGATTATCTGAAGTAATGCCAAATTGATCTCTCACCCATATTACCCATTTATACCGTTCCTCTCATGGAGTGCGAATTGAGACAACATGCCCGTAGACTTCAAATACACCTTTGGTTACTTATCGCACCTCCCTTCCGGCGATACACGCCAGTTTGAGCAGACCAATATAAGATTGCATCGTTGAATTTTAGTGACTTCAACCTGAGGGATCGTAAAGTTCATAAATGCTCGTCCCACATAAGTACCTAACTAGAGCTAAGGGGAAGAAATCAAAGATAATCCCTCAACAGTGGACTATGGACTTCGCGTAGTCCACCCTGCTGAATTTTATGAATATCCCACACTTCGAAAGACACCGTGAGGTGAATGCATGTGTCAAGCTATTTTTGTCTTGTTACTGTGGTGGTTATTTGTGGCTAAACTGCCACATAATATTTGATCCGACACTGATCAATAAGATCACAGGGTTTATTATGCAAGGACCGGATCCACAAGAGTTTTACCCTAAAAAAGCCATGGATGATGCTTTAGCCCTAAGATCAAGGACAATTATGGTGATGTTGAGAAGGGAAAAAAAGGCTACAAGGTAGCTTCTATCCAGAGTGGGCGAAGACGCCTACCGTTAGCTTCATTGTAGGAAGAAGTACCAAAGAACCTACCCAAGTCATCTTGTAGTCAACCTCACAAGGAAGTGCGCGGAAGGCCTTCGATGAACTGGCCTGGCACCCGGTGAACTAGTTAAACTCTCACTACGAGAGGCACACAAG
This sequence comes from Picea sitchensis, assembly GCA_010110895.2. Classification (NCBI taxonomy): domain Eukaryota; kingdom Viridiplantae; phylum Streptophyta; class Pinopsida; order Pinales; family Pinaceae; genus Picea; species Picea sitchensis. The sequence continues at coordinate 19,073 of SNQJ01S0077381.1, read as the reverse complement.
ATCACATATGAATTCCATTTCATCGGCCTTAAACTTATATCTTTTATTGCCCTGGGATGTCGAAGACCTTCACATCGGTTTCATTTGAACCAATATCACTAAGTTTATAGCGACACCTGCGTGGTATTCAAGCCATATGATTAAAATACCGCTGGCAATCAAATGTTTTTTCCATACCTTACTACAATCAATCAAGATAGCCATCCAGCCCAAGCCCTCGCGATGACCTCAACACTCTACTAACCTGGCTCAAGCCTCCTTGATGAAGTTCTGCATAGATCAACATTTTATTTACATCACAATGCACGTTGATGAACACAAGAAACAACTTCAATCCTACTATAAGATGATGGAGGAGGGACTTGGAGGAGATCTCTAAGGACTAGTCTGCACTTATTCCAAAGAGTCTGGAAATATCCTACATCGATAGCCTAGAAGTTGCGTAGGATACACCCAGACCTTGCAGGACAAAGAAGACCGAAGAAATCCAAGAATTAGACAACGCATCCATAGTGTTTCCATATCACAGAGTAAGGAGGTGATGGAGAATATTTAGATGAAAAATAATTCAAACTGAAGCGTAGGATATGAGGTTGATCCATATAAGAAAAGGAATGTTTCCCCCATGAATCCTTCCTCCTGGAAGAAATCAAAGGCCACTATGACCAAGATGCACCGTCTTCACTGATGACTTCATAACTTCCCTTATACATTCCCTGCAAGATGCTTCTTCACTGGAAATAGAATAGAAATAAGAAGAAAAGTAAGAGATATGTATGATACAATTGAGACTGAACTTCGAGGGATACAACAGGCCCTATAAGCCACAGAGTATCCACCATACTGGAGAACTAGAATCGGAGATGAGCCCAATCCAAACTCCACCACCTAGCTTTGCATAAATAAGCTCACCTTCATCAGAATAGGAAGAACAGAAATAGCCACCTAGATTTCCTAATATAAGTACAAGGAGTACTCATAGATAAAAATAGTGCTACAAAATAGGAAAATAATGCTCTCAAGCTGTAAGTTTGATGAAGAAAAATCACAACTACAACAAGAAGGGACAGCTTGCTCACGTGAGCATCTCAAAGTAAAAGAAGCAGTCAAAAGAGTAGTTCGCTTTGTGACAATATTAGAAATAAGGGCAGAATATCAAGTTACACAGTAGGTAAACCAAATTTTAAGCCATCCATCAGCTACAACAACGTATAGCATATTTGGAGCTACGCAATGTACTTGAGATCCCACAAGATGTAAGAGACCAAAGAGAAGAAACCACTAGGAGCATGGTTTAAAGGATAAAGGTTTCCAATTCTAGAATGCTAACTCACTTATCGTGAAAGTGCTCAGACTGAACTCAAGGCACCGGAGTCACAGATCCAAGAGGCTAAGTGATCAAGATAAAGATAGCACAAACACCCCCATACCGTGGAGAATGAAGCACCCTTAAGAGAAATGACTGCAAGACAACAGACCATACTCATCCAGAGTAGAGTTATGGAAGTGCTAGCCTCAATCTACACAAGATAAGGCATGTCAATTGTTTACATAGGTAGAATTCCAAGGAGCAGAGCTATATGAGGTTGTCACTATAGTTGAGCAATATCTAGAGGCACCTATCAACTATGCAATCATCCAAGAGTTCGCATAACAGGAGGTTGTGGCACAACAGTAGTTGAAGCATCTCGATCCAATATTGAGGCATTCGAAGAAGAAATATTCAGACCAGAGTGACTCAGGACAATTCACAGGCGAGTGTTGGGGTTCTGTTGGGTCTCGGACTCAAGTTTTGGGAGATCCTGTCAAGTTGAAATATTTTGGGATCTCACAAAGCCCGTTTAATACTTGGAAGCATTTAAGAGATCACTTAGATCTCCCTTTTGGGTCCTTTTGGGATCTCGGGAATATATGTAATCTGTGGATGTCAGTCTGGCTTCAAGTACTCCATGTTTAGGGCCTATTTGAAGTATAAATAAGTAGCTAGGGTGACTATATAAGTGGCCCCGCCGAAAAGCTAAGTGCTAAGTGCAAGTTTGTTTTGTAGATGCTCTGTGCATATTGTGAGCAACTCTGTGGAGCTAGGTGCAAGTGGTTGTAATAGACCATGAAAGGCTTTGTGCTAGACCAAGCTCAGGGAAGGAGGATCCAAGTAGCGCCAAGCAGATCTCCCTGGCCCCATGAGTAGGATTTTGCCTGTGCATGTGGATGACCTGACCAACATAATAAAGAAGAAGAGTTGGTGGACATATCCTCGGGGTGGGGGTGAACCACGTTTATGTTGTGTTTCTCTGATTTGTGTGATATGTTGGTGTATTTATGTGTTATTTTCTAAGTGCTTGATATAGATAGATAGATAGATATGTTTATGCTTTGTGATTATAATGAATCTAGATGCTAGATCTGACATAGGGTGAATGCCTTCATGCTTGAATCTGTCAGATCTAATCCATTCCTTTATGCCAAGTGCTTAAATACATTATATCCTGCGTGAATGTTGTGATGCTCTATTTTATCCGCGAAGGACATTGGAGCTAAATAATAATGAAATGACGGTGCTAAGTTCTCTATTAAGCATTGTAATCACAGACATGTGTCCCACCTATTGCACACTGAAGTCCCCAGAACCACCTTCTACCTCGTGAGACTTCATCCGCTTTCCACATGTGTCTTGCTGGGTTGGTAGTTGTATTTTGTTGGTGTGTTGTTAGCTGCTTGAACCCTAGGTCTCTCTTTGTTCCAACACTCCCCACCACTTTGAATTCTATGTGTTCTTATTTTATTGACATATCTCTTTTATCATCTTGTGAAACTTTCAAATTATTTTTTATCTTTACCATTTGTTCTTCCATTTCCTTGTAATACCTCAGCCTAACTACCTACTCTATCTCATTTGCTATCTCAACTTAATTAGTGTGTTGCATTTTCTACCATACGATGCTTTTCTTGAAACAAGATCACCTCCACGATTCCTAATACCCAACATTATTGTATGCAAACTTAACTAAATGGATATAGTCCTCCCACCTAGAGGGCTTGTCTATTACATACATTCTTAACATATTCAATTATCCTACTGATTCTTTCTATTTTCCCATATGACTTTGGGTGGATATGTTGTACTAAAGTCAGATTCGTTCCGAATCCTTTAAACAACCCCCTTCCACTGAAGTGAGTTTGGGATCTTGTCCTGAACTATTACCTTAGGTAATTCATGTATTCTTCCAAGCAATTTCTCTCATATAAATTTCAACAATATTAATCTCTTTAGAAGTATATTTCACAGGTGTAAAATGTGCGTACCTTTGGAGCTTGTCCACCATTACCACACAAAATAGGGTGTTACACATCATAATTTTCACTTTTGGACAACAGAAATATCACACTTTCATTGTTGCAAGTGTTGTCAGTATACCATTCACTTTTCATAAGTGTCGCATCTCGAATGACACCATTAAAACACTTGCTACAATCCCTAAAACATGTTAGAAGAAGAAGCCCCACCATCCTCATTACAATGGAAACAAGTTTTTACCTAGGGAATTACTCATAGTTTTGACATTTTGGAAGATCAACACTCCCTACTCATATATAGGGAGCATTAGCACTCCTTGACCATCTTAAGGGGGCAATACAATTCTATGTTTTCCAATTTAAGGGAAAGTTGTATTGGTTGAGGGAATCTTGGAGGAAACCCCATTTTCTTCTAAGAGACAACTATGGATGGGATGGGTTAGTTTGGCTTGAATCTAACTCCATGGATACATCTAACTAATAAATAACAACTAATGGAGCCATCCTCAACCAATTCCAAAATAATCAAGGTGGTTGAGCTTCTCAAAGCCTATAAATAAAGGCATTTCCATGGTGAAAAGGAGGAGAAATCAACAAAGCATCATATTTTGATTGTGGATCTTTGAGCAAGGGTTAATTAGGAGGACTTGGAGAGGATGTTGCAACACCATCCATGATTTTAAGTATTTCCTTCTAAGTTCTCATAATATAATTTGGCCTATTTCCTCAAGTGTATGTTTATATGTGCTTGTCTGTTTATGGTTGCCTTTAATATACATAGATAAATCTGAGTTTTATAATCCATTAGAGTAGGAGACAGATGTTTGTCTTTTGTTGTCCATTACATTACTGATTTGCACGAGTAGGATTGAGCTCGCGATTAAGGGTTGGACAAATGTCATAAACGAAAAGGCCATAATACTTCCCCGCTCTTTGGATGGAATAAATGAATCTATAGGAAATGGTAGTCCAAATGCAATTTTGTCTTGGTATGTGGGTCTTGTAACCAAGGAAAGTTCACATAACCTAGGGAATATTCTCGCATCGTAAAATTGCAGACTCCACTGGGGAGAGACATTTTATTTGTTCTTCCCATGGCCTATCTCGACTTTTCCTATCCTTAGATCCCACTTAGATTTGATCCGAAGATTTCTATATCTTCCTTGTTCTTTCTAGTTGTCTGTATTTAGCCATTTACTAAATTTCTTTTGAGTTACCTATGATTTCATCTTTCAAACTTTTTCATAATTCAGCCTCCCATACAATTCAAACCAGTATAATTCATTTCTTCATCAACGCCTCCCTAGATTCTAGGAGTGTTGTAGCACCCCATGTCTCAAGCTACCGTGAGTCATTTCCTTTTTCTAGGGAATTTTTCAAGTATTTTTCTTGTTGGGTGTAGTCTTTAGATCTTCCTCTTTAGCTCAAAGTTTCTTCTGTTTGACCTTGGCTCTTATTTGATTATAAACTTGTTGTCCTTCATTCTTTTTAATATTTATTGAGTTTGCATTTTTTTTCGATTATCTGATTGATTACAGGAAATCAATGGAAATATTGCTCCATCACTGAACATTTATTTCTTTGTATTTGGATTTCATAACCAAATTCATTTGAAGACTACATAGCATGATTTTTTATCTCTTTGCATTTTGAGTTCTTGATTAACAGGGTTATATCCTAATGGTTTTCTCTTTCCGCCTCATCATTCTTGAGCTGCTTTTTTGATTGATTTTTGCCCCATAGTTATTTGTATTAAACTTATATCTCTTTCTATCTGGAAGTTAAGAAGCAAAGTTTGCATGTCTCCTTGCATACATAATCAAATGGAGAAACTTTTGCATTCATTAGGAAATTTGTTTCGGTTCATGTTTTGGAAAAGAGCTAGTTTTGCATGCACATTTCGGTTTTCAAAAACATTTGCTTGGTAGTTTGGCATTATATTCATCCCAAAATTTGAAAGTTGCATAATTTTGAGTGCTTTCATATGATTAAGAAGAATAGAAATATTCTCCTTCCCGTACATAGGATTCATTGAAATAAAGACTTGCATATCATAATTTTGCATTCTATTGGAGTCGAGTCTATTACACATCATTAGTTTCATATTCGTGAACCCTTTGAGTTAAAATCCACAAAAAATCAACTAAAAATCAAGTAGAAATTTTTTATTTTGCTAACACCAACACAGTATAGGATTAGGGTCTTTGACCATTAGGTGAAGGGATTAAATTGTCCAAGACTACTAAACAAAATTATAGAACACTAAAGCATACAAATCAACTTTTGTAGAAGTATAATCGGGAATCCTCTCTCAATGAGGCTAAAACATGAGGTCACGTGCAGGAGAGAAGTAGAGAGTACCCCTCCAAATATTAACCAATAACAACAGAAAGATCATATATTGGTGGTTTTTCTTGAGAAACCACTGCTTTCATTTGGTCTCAGAGCCATGAACTCCTAATCGCTCGAGGTCCCTGAGTCCTGTACTCTGGCCCAATTTGTCTTCAGTTCTCTTGAATAGATTCAAACTTTCATATCCTGCCCATAATGCTCGATCCCTAATTGCTGATTGTACCTACCGAGGCTAACCACGAGTCAAGAATCTTAATGGAATTTCCTAGGTACCTACAAAGGTGACTTTGGGGATTCTCATAGTACTCAAGGATGTCGCTTTCACACTCTCAATAATTGAGGTTGATCCCAATTTAAAGAGAGGGTTTCTTTGTAACAAGAAGGGCTGTTACATGGATGTCAAGGTAATCGCTTCTCACTCTTCACCGACTCTAATTTGGATATCTCTTGCATTAGAAGATCCTAAATCTACTGCTTTGGTTGACTTTCTTTGCTTTCATAGAGTGTGTTTCTTTTCATTTCCTTTCATAGTCACCCCTAGGATAAAATATTTTGCAGTATAAAAGGTATGGAACTTGACACTCGTGAACCTCCAACACAATATTTATTGTTATGAAGTGACGTGCATCACACTTTCAAAACCTAGAGCATCGCTCTTGGGAGTGGCCATCACATTGAAGAACTAGTCCCGACCTTAGTAGAAATCTTTGCATCTTGTGTGAATCCTATGTTTACTAATACACTTGTCCAACCACTCTTTGATCACCCATCTATGATATATTCTGATGCCTTTTCTTCTTACTATTTACCATCTAGTTCAACCACTACACCATCCTTTCGCATGAACCCACCCATTTTGGATTTCAAGGACTTGGGAATTTTGTCTTCTTTCCACTACTCCCATAGTTGATACTGATGGTGCTTCTTCTTTACCATAAACATTGATGAACTAGGTAACCCTGAATCAACCACCTGCACATTCATCTCCCTTCACACATGGGTCAGGTAATATTCATGCTTCACTTTTTTCCACATATGCACACACCAAGTGCTTACTTGGTCATCCCAATGTCTAGATGTCCAAATGGCCAACAATCAAGTCATTCAAACAACCACATTTACAAAATATACTTAGCCTATACTCACACATCATATTAGTAATTCCCACATTGGAGGTCAATCTTCATTGGGAGGCCAACATTCAACTGGGGGGAAACCCCTCTAGTTGCAGGGAAACTTTTTACTAGTGGGAAACCTACATGGTTGCAACATCTACAAGCATGGGGGAAAACACTTCGCAAGTCCTCTATCCCTACTACCAATGGCCCCATCCTAGCTATTACACATCCATATCCGGGAGTTGTGAATCCTTTATGGACTCAACCCAATCTGGAAGGCAATCCTCTACAAGGAACTATTCCCTATCAATACACTAAACCCTACTTATTCGCTAACAAAATAGTCCCTTCCACCTCCATACACAGGGATACCAACAAGTCAACCGCAATACATAGGAGGTATGTCTGTTCAATCATAGTACATGGGTGGAAAAATAGGACAACCACCTTACATGGGCGGAAAACCCAAGCAATCATCATACATAGTAGGAGGACCATCTACTTTGTCATCTCAACAAGAACCTAGATATGGTCCTACTATGTTCCCACTCCATATGGTTATCACCAAGATCCTAAACCTAATCGAGACTGCCACCATTCTTGGCTACCTGGTTCTCCATATGTTGTGATTAATAAACAATCCCATCCTTCATGCTTTGTTTTGGCCCACCATCCCTACCAAATTATCGCCCGACATTCTGAAATTACCTAAAACCTGGGGAAGATCCTAATAATCATGTTAAGAATTTTCATCTATGGTGTTCTTCCACCTCTTCAATGGACGACATGACTGCCTTAGACTTCTTTAGAACACTTAATATATGTGATGCTAAAATGGTACATTGAACTGCCATGTAACTCTTTTTTCAACTTTAATTCTCTTTCCATGGATTTCCTGATGCATTTTCAATTTCCTATATGGTATTAGATCGATACATAACCCTTTGACCTTTCTCCAAAAATCCTCTTCCACCCACATCTCTATCATATTCATGAGTGGAGAATGTATTTGGTTGATTGTTCCAATTCTAGACCAACTTCTCACGGATTGGTTTACAATCTCTTTGCTCTATATCGGATGTTTCTATGGGCAATGTTAATGAGGAATGGATATCATCCTTGTATCAATATTTGGACTTTGGTTTTCACTTAGTCCAATTAATGACTGATCCCTCATGTCTTCATTCATTGAATGATCCTCATTAAGATCTGCCTAAAACCAAGTTCAAGTATAAACAAAAATTACTTCTTCTCTTTACTCAAAACCCTAAGGTGAATGTGATCCCAAGTGGACTTCATCTTAGAAACCTGGAGGTAAGAAGAAGAACAAGGTTAAATCCAAGAAATATTCTAACAAGCAAGATAATAGAAAGACTAAAGATACTCAACCGTATAGGAAGGATAATTTTCCTTGTATGATTTGTGAGAAATACCATTACATGAAATAATTCCCTCATTGTGAGGCTATCACTAATTTTTTGAAGGGTACCTCCCAACCAGTTCAGCAACAACATATGGTTGCAAAAGCTCCTGTCCCTTCGCATGAGGTCGATCCGCATTACTTTTGTCACAAATGTTTACCGAGATATAACACATAAATATACAAAAATATTGCAAGAGATCCAGAATATAATAGAGATATCAGATATATAAAAAGAGTCACATATACAAAGGATACACAATTTCTACTACGATTTAAAATGTACGACAAAACTATAGAGTCAATAGAGAAAGACTCACTAGAATGGTGGAAACTTATCTCCTAGAAGAGATGTATGGCTACCTCGCATTCGTGAGCAGAAGATTTTACAATGAGGCTCCAAAGGAATTTTATCATAAAGACACAACCCTAACCTTGAAAGAGATGGAAAACCAACAGCTTTGTGGACCCCATTTTTGGTAATTTGGTGTATCAACTTCCTTGGGTGTAACTTTGACATACGATCTTTGTTTGGGCTAAAGACAGCTCGTTGGAAATGCATTGATGAGGAGATTCATTTTTGGGGCTCAATAAGAGACTTAGGCTATCATTTAAGTCCTTGATTTTGAAATACTAGGGTTCTCAAATGGCCTCCGAGAGGGAACCTAAAAAACTACTAAAAATAGTAAGTTTCCGTGAAACCTGCTTTGAGCTAGTTGGGATAGGTGGGTGGCTGTTGATATCCACCTGGATCAACTCTCCATCATTAGGAAGAAATGGTCTCCATTGTTGATTTCCTGGGAGAGGGAGCCGCTTGTTGAATCAATCTTGGTGAGTTGCTTACCTGTCTAAAAGTTGTGTTGCTTAGATTGTTGATGACTATCATGAACCCGTTGTTGGTGGGGTTGAATTCATTCAAAAACATGTTGTATATATTTGCTTGATTGGGAATTTTGTAGGTACCATTGTAGGTGAAGAAACCACTTTTTTTCTCTTCTACAATCTTCTTCTACCGGATAGAAATGTATTGGGATAAGGCTGCAGTGGTTGCAATTTCCTTCTGTTCACCTTTTGAACAAATTATGAAGAAGTTGATTTTTTAGTAATAGAATACTCACCTGTGACACTACTTTAGGTGGGACAATAGTTTTAACTACCTTTGTTATCCTATAGAGATGACCCCTAGAGTAACAATGACACCACAAGTTCGAGACTCATAAATAACATGACGACAAGCATATGGCTGGCCTAAGAGAACATCACAAAAATCCAAGAGGGAAACATCACATAATACCTCATATTTTAAGGGTTGGATGATGATGACAATCGACATTGTCGGGTTGACATGGAGATATCGGCCCCCGGAGAAGCACCCACGTTGTATGGTTGCAGTGTTGCTCTATAATGCAACCTTTTGACGACCACGATGCGGTTCTTCTACATTCCACTATCAACAAAATGGGTCCCTCCACCCACATTTTGAATGAAAAAGGTGTCTCCCTCTTTAGGACTGGCTAGTCTCTTCCGGTTGAATTGTTGTATTCACGACAATAGAAATGGGGGTCTCAATGATATGTCTTCCACCAAGGATTTTCCGAATTAGATTTGAATTAGGGTTTGACTTCTGTCTTTGATAATTCCACCACACCAATGACTTCTTTGAGAAACATCTGTTGGTGTTGTGATAGGGGATTTTATGGAAATCACACCCATTTTCTAGTGTCATTCTTCGGCCTTTCCTTTACCCTATTTCTTACGTGGATTGGAATGGTTTCTCAAGGATGTATTGTTAGGTTCATCTTTCCATACTTTGGTTGTCAGATATTTGTAGATCCAAACTCCCACTTTTTCTATTTCTTAATTTCTTGATTTTAACATCATATCTATAAGAAACACCCAATGATGAGATATCTAGAAAATCCATTTCAGCTTGAATGTATCCGTAGAGCCCCACATACTCTCACATAACCAAAATGTCATTAAGAGTCTTTTGATACCCATATTGGTGTGCAAGGTATGGAAGGTAGCCAGAACTCTCACACTTCTTGGCCCCTCTCTCTTCATAGTGTGGTCCATCTCATGTAAATTAGTTAATACTGTTTCCAAATTGTGGTAATATTGTTCCTTGACCGCATCCACAAACAATCCCAAGTGAGCTCAGCCCCAAATATTCAAGACTCCTCCTCGTGGAAATTTAACTCAAGAGTTTCCCACCATTGTTTGACATGAGGGATATCCCTATGAGTGTGAAGGTGATCATCACGTAAAAAAAATTTGAATGGAGAAATAAACTTCTAACAAATTTTACCATTTTTCTAGTGCATTGCATCTATCCTGGCCCTTCAAATACGAGAATAACAAAATTAACTTGCACCTTTAAAGGATGTGCCCAAAAGGGCTCCTTGATGAATACACATCAGCTTAAGGCTGACATGCATTGAAAGATGTGGGAAAAAATTCTCCACTACTTCATCCCTCTCCTCAATGAGAGCTTGCTCAAGAAACATATTAATAGAATCATCCTGATTTGTCATTTTTCTTTCGACATGGAAGGTTTCTTGGGTGTGTGAGAGAGAAATTTTCTTCAATAGATATATGCTCAAAACCCAACTTCTATACCAAACTTCAGGGGTACATGTAATCAAAAAATGATCAAGAGAAGCCTGCTATGATACCACCCATCCAGATTATTTTTGGCACCTAAAGAGAGACAATAATATAAAAGAGATATATCATGAGATATAACAAGAGACACATATATACAATAATACACAATCATATTAATCATAAAATGTACAAAACTATAGAAGTACAGAAAGTGAATGACTCGCTAGAATGGTGGCATCTTATGTCCTAGAAGAGATGTGACAATCCACCGTGAGATTCACACAAGAGAAGATGATTTTACAATGAGGTTCCAAAGACATTTTTATCTTAAAGAGAATCCACAACTTCTAACCGAAGATGAAAATCAATAGTTTTGTTGACCCCATTTTGGTAGTTTGGTGTATCAACCTTCCGAGATGGTAGAATCCTTTGGCATATATGATCTTCATTTGGGGTGCACGACATAGCTTGTTGGAAAGGTATCGATGAGGATATCAATTTTTGGGGCTAAATCAAAGCCTTAGGCTATTATTTAAGTTTGATGTCGTGAAAAACATTTGTTAGGCCCTCAAAATGGACCCTCCCAAGTTTAGGAACCGAAAAATAGCTAAAATAGTAAGTTGCCGAAAACGGTTTTGAGCTAGTTGGAATAGGTGGTGGCCACCTGAGACCAACTGGATCAATACTCCCTCATTAGTAATCAATGGTATCCATTTCATTGAGTTCCCCGGGGAGAAGGAAAGGCTTGTTGAATCCTAACTCTGAGTTACTGCCTTGCTGGATAAGTTGCACTTCTTATCTTGTTGAAGACTATCACAAACTTGTCACTGGAGGGGTTGAATCTTTTCAATCAAATTGTTGTATATTTTATTTATTATGTAGTGTGTAGGTACCATTGTAGATGAAGAAACAATTCATTCTCTTTTGCAATATAATTTTGTTGGGAAGGAAGGTGTTGGGCCAAGGATGAAGTGGTTGCAGTTGTCCTTATGTTCACCTTTTGAACAAATTGTGAAGAAGTCACCTGTGTGTATGAGATACCACCTTAAGAACCTGCTAGTGGGACAATAGTTGGAACTACTGTATCGTGGTAGGGATGACCCTCTGACTCAACAATGACACAATGAGGTCAAGACTCATAAATAACATGGCACTTGGCACTCTATATATGGTCGGCCCAAAAGAACATCACATGCATCTAGTGGGGAAACATCACATAATACCTCATCATCTTTGAAGGGATAGATTCCATATGGAAATAAACACTACTGGTTGACACATAGATATCATCCCTGTTGAAGCCAAATTCAATATTGTATGGCTGAGAGGGTGTGGTGTTGTTGAAAATTCCAATTGTTTGATGACCTTTGTCGAGATGAGGTTCTTATGGCTTCTACTATCAACAATAAATGTAGTAGGGTCCCTTTCACCAGCATCCTCAGAATGAAAAAAGTGCTCCCCCTCTTGAGGATCTTCTAGTTCTTCCGTTGAATTGCTATGGTCACAAAAATAATAGTGGGATCTACGTCGATGATCTATATTCTACCAAAATTTTATGAATCAGATTCCTAATCATTCAATTTTGTATTTGAATCGCACTAACAAATTATTTTGAGAAACATTCATTATTTTGTGCCATGGGATTTTGTGGAAATCACACCATTTTCTAGTGTCCTCTTCATATTTATTTTACCCTCTTTTCCCGTGGCTTGGATTGGTTTTTTGAAGGTCAGGGTTGTTAGGGCCCTTATCACACAATTTGTAGTCAAGATAAAAGACGGATGGAAGAAGGGAAAACTAGCGAAACTAAGACTATCCCACCACCTGCCACCTCAATGGGATAGCTCCTCTTTTTGTTTAGGGAGGTAAGGCCCAGGGGAGACATCCCCGATGACCTGGGGTTTTGAGAAGGCAATGTTTTAAAAGGATAAGTGATAATTTCCCCCTCACAAGTCACCATCGATCAGAAATTTCATCTTAATAGCCAATAAAGATAAATATAACTAGAAATAGTAACCAAGAAATGTACCTTCCCAAGACAAATCAACAAGGAAACTATGCATATGCAAGATCACTTTCTTGGTTAGTACTTCATATAATCAATGACTTTCCGATAATAAGAAATTGAGAAATAATATTGATGAAGTAAATCAATGTTGTATAATAGCAACCATTACAGTATATATCACTTCTCAATAAATGCTAATGAATCTTCACAATAAGCAAATGGCATTTTATCATCAATGTAACAATACTAGAAGCAATGCTTTAGCCTAATCATTCAATTTCTTTAAAGATAAATAAATGTTGCATAGAGATGTTTATAGCATGAATAGATAATGAAAAAAATAAGGTTAGTAAATGTTGTTCTAATCTAGGGTTAGAAATATTAGTGATTGTTCAAAGTATTTGGATGGTGTGTGTGATCAAGGTACTCAAAGAATGGAGGTCTTAGATCATTGCTTTATAAAGGAAAATGGAGTCAAAAAAGGGCTACAAATGTTGAAGGTCTGTGATGATAGTGGTAGGGATAGAGACAAGAGGGTTTGTTCTTGAAATGTTTCTAAAGCAAGGCTTCAACAAGTCAAACCCTAGGGGAGATGGCTCACTGAGGTGTAGATGACCTAGGCCTTAGTGTGTCTTCCTCCTTTTCTAACTCAAAAGACAAATTCAAATTGATAGCTTGAGAAAGAAACAATATGGTTGAAGAAAAGAGGTTAAATGTTGAGGTGTTTCTAAAGCAAGGCCTCAACAATGAAACCCTAGGGGAAAAGGGCTCACTAAGGTGTAGAAACCCTAGGACTTAGTGCTTTCTCATCCTTCTTAAGCTCATTGACAAGAATGAAACGAGTAGCTTGAGTGATAGACGCAATGGTTAAGGAAAATAGAGTTTAATGATGAGGTGTTTCTATGGAAAGGCCTCATCAATCAAACCCTTGGGAAAATGACTCACTAAGGTGTAGAAACCCTAGGCCTTAGTGTGTTTTCTCCTTCCTTATCTCAACAACAAGTAAAAAAAACAGCTAGGCTAGAAGAATAGGATTAAAGTGTTGTTATGGAAAGCCTCTATCTAAATTCAGAAAATCAAATGGCTCTTAATATTAGTAGGGACATGAGGCAAGGACCTTAGCATGTTCTTGTCACCTAGGGTTTGATTCAACAAATTATAATAAAAAATGCAAGTAAACAATACTATAACCATTCAATTAAGAAGTGTTGAAGAAATTCACTTACATAAACCAAGAAGTCATATAGAAAAACCCTAGTTGTAAACTTTCCACCAAGAGAAATGCCAAAAATGCCAAGAAAATGTCTCCTTCAACAAGTGTGCCTCAAAATTTCAGCCAAAAACCTAGAAGAGGGTGCAAATTTTAGACCTCACCAAGTGGTGAGTGAAATATGATGAAAATATGAGAGTGAAAACCCTCAATATATACCATACCAATGACCTTAATTAAATTTTAGGTCATCAAAAGGCCGACAAGGAAAAAATACACAATAATACTATTTTACATTAAAATGTCATAAATTAAACCCTAATCAAGAAAAAGTAAGATGTGGGTGACGTTATCCCTTTCTAGGGAAAATGTAGCCTCCTGAAGAAAAATGTTATCCCTCCTTGGGCTTCTCCAACCAGCCACACGTGCCAAACTACCATGATTGTCCCCCAAAACATCCATAAATATGGATGACATCATGAGCCTCCTAGGTGACGTCCTGGGCCTTCCAAGGTCAATGTTCCAATGAAGAGGGAACAACCCCCCTAAGTACATGCCTGCTCAACTTCCTTTGGTGGAACATTCTGCTCTTCCCTAGTGGAAACACTCTATCCTATCTTTGTCCCCTACTGAGGTCTCATCATGCATCTGGTGGGCTCTTCATCCCCATGGAGGTCTGAACTAATCATCTCCCCATGTGTACCTATCCAATGTGGTACCCGTCCATCAGGTATGATCCTGCACATCAACAGATACACCCTCCATGGGCTCGTAAGTCAAATGGATCATAAAAATGTCAATCACATATAATCATCAATATTATTAAATATGGGCATAAAAACCCTCTTACCCCAGTCAAGTTCTCAAAGACATTATACAAATCTGCAATGAAAGTTGGGAGGAAGTGACAGGGCATCCTATTGGTCTAGTGTCCACTGGAAAAGGGATGTTTCCGGAAGAGATTAAATCCAAGTCATGTAAATTGGTGAGGTGGATAAGGGATGTCCTGACAAGGGGTGCAATGAAAGTAGGGAAATGCAAGGCTTGTCTGTGGGTGCCTTTGTAGAAGGCGATCTACACCTATCCTGGATGCAAATGTAGCCCATTCATTCCTTTTATTCTTTACTCTTTATTTATTTTTCTTCAAGAAGATAATCAAGGGACACTACCCTGGTGTGGTGACCAGTGGTGGCAATGTTATCTACAAGCACTTTCACAGATATGAGAAGGATAGCTCATGATGAGACCCCCTTTCTCTTGGCCATGCAACCAAGAGCCACTACCCTGGCATGGTAACCAACTACTAGTAGTGTCATACCACTAGGTGCCCATGGACCTAATAGGTTGGCTTGTGATGAGACCCCCTATCTTCCGATTAGGTATTGTTTTATTATTTTTTTTATGGGTCCCTCTTATTTCTTGCTGAGAATATCTTTATTTCTTTCTTGGGGATCCCTGTAAGAAGCATATTGAGGTTTTATTTTTAGGCTTTTGTCTTTTCCAGCTTGATTTTACCTTCTGGGCCTTTAGCCCCTTCTTCCCACAAGGAAAGGTTCAACCCTTAAATTATTGGCCAACCCAATGCCCAGACAAATGTAATGGGATGGTGTTGTGAGTGGGAAATCCCTCTACGGACTAGAACTTAGGGTTTTTATCATGCATGCAGAAAATACCTAAAGATTCCTACTTTCTACCATTGTCCCGGACCTAATCCCCATTATTCTTAAGCAAATACGTAGTTAAGAAGATCAAGTGAGAATACCTTATTTTGGGCGTTTGATATCAATCCTTCTTCATGCTTGATCGCTCTTTGACTGCAGCTCTCCTCCCAAGGCTGACCTCCATTTACACAAGACAAACAAAGAACTCCACATGCATTTGATATATAGATTAATGGGTTAGATATTCAATCAACATGTATGCAATAAACCAGGAAAACCTCATATGGTGGGATGGGAAAAGTACTTTATTATTAACTTCAACAAATCAACTTACAATGATGAAGCCAGCCACTGTTCCATGAACCTGGTCCTGGGCTCCTCTTCAACTGTCCTCCAACTTCTTTGCTCTATATTTCTCTTTTCACAAGGAAGGCTAAAGGTCGGGACAAAGGGAATGCGCAATCGGCTATAGTTTATTTACTATGATTCTCCTCTTCCAAATGGGACCACTAACCCTTCTTTTATAGGCTAGAAGAAGCTAGGTATTTGGTCGAACCCTCGACCATGCATGGCCGAAAGGTTTAGTTAACTCACCCAAAGCTGTGTGTTTCATCATCAACTTTCCTTTTTTTTGTGATTTTGTAGGTACATGTGGGTTGTCTTGGGTCAGCTAGCATGTACACACATGCAATACTGTAGAATGGCGCGTGGGCCTTTATAAAAGAGGTTTTTAAGAAGAGTTGTTCAGCAGTGTTTTTGCAAAGGAATCTAAGATGGCCTGATGCCAGGTAAGAATGTCTGGTGAAAATTAGGGTTATAAAAGATGCCCCCTAATGTGTGAGGTTAGAAGAGTATCTGATGGTCGAAATACATTAACAATCTTAACCGATGTGCCGAACAAGTGAGCCCAGGGACCAGAAATTGGGAGGTGTCGTCTACAAAATAATAATTGTCTCACCGAGGTGGGCATACCCATGATCGGGATAAAATAAAATCATGGCTACCAATCAAATACACTGTAGATCCATGTCATATAACTATATCAAGTGTATCCGCAAGCAATACATAGTGGAGCTACATCTCCAAATAAAAAAGATATACATGTAGAGTATCCATCTTCTTAGAAGCTGATAAGGCATGATGGCTGGAGATGAGGTCTTCATAGCTCAAGAAACAACTTCAAAATCTTCAAAACTTGAGTAGGAGTGTAATATGAGTGTACGACTTCACTACCTAGAGGTCTTCGACGGCTCGTCAGGTCATGGACTTGAGAATCTTGATGATCAGACTGAAGGCTTCATTGATTTCGAACAAAGACTTGATTGGACGTTTAGGATGGCTGGGTATGAGGGCAAGAGACAAACTGTAGAGGGGCTGACTCAGGCTTGGTAAAAACTTCCCTTGGACAATAGCACAAAAAATGATGAGACTCAGGCAACATGGCATTAACATAAGTTTACGAGGCAGGAGGCGATG